>PVJH01018715.1:0-44498 GCA_004026705.1 Nesogale talazaci
CTTTCCAGCTAGAAGTTCAACTCATAACCCACTGCCCTATGCCCCATCTATGTTTGTCTAAGGGAGAATGGAAGAGGCTGTCCACTCCTGTAAAGACTTATT
This sequence comes from Nesogale talazaci, assembly GCA_004026705.1. Lineage (NCBI taxonomy): Eukaryota > Metazoa > Chordata > Mammalia > Afrosoricida > Tenrecidae > Nesogale > Nesogale talazaci. The sequence goes on from PVJH01018715.1 coordinate 103, forward strand.
GCCTTGGAACTCCAACTATTAATTCTGCTGTACTCAATAATTCTAGAGGATCATTCAAAACCCAAACAGAATCAACTCACTGCTATCGAGTTGATTCCCATTCAGGACAGAGTAGAACTGTCTCTGTCTATTCCTGAGATGACTTCATCTTTATTCGGAGGAATAGCAGGCGGTTTGGAACTGCTGACTTTTGGGTCAGTTGCCCAATATATAAAGCCCACTTTGCCACAAGAATCCTTTACTAAGGTTCATTATGATCTGGAATCCATAGCAATGATTTTTGCTACTTTTGCCTTCATATTTAACAAGATGGAGAAAACCTTGTGGGTAGGGGGGTGGAGGTTGTGCAGGAATACACTATCATTTGTCTATTTCCTCCGTCTTCTTTCCTAACCCTTTGAACTTTGTTCTTGGGTAAATAAATGCTGCCCTTTTAATCTTAAATGGTTCGTTACTGTAATGCAGAGGGGAGCTCAGTTCCAGACATAAATGGGAAGGGACATAATCTTGGAGGTCTATCTGACCAGAAAGCCTTATCTCTTTTGTGATTTTGAGTTCTCTGGTACATTTTTCTCCAGCTTCACTCAGGATCTTCTAATTTGTTACTTTTCGGAGCTTTTGGTAGTGGTTACTGAGCACTGTATAATTCTCCCGATTTTAGGAGTGTGGAGATTAATATTTGCATGGTCTGCTAGAACATTGGATCAATTGTTTCCATTTATCTTTCAAATTTCCTCACTCTTCTGTCTTCAGGACCAGATGACACCAATAACTTAATCTTAGGTGGTTGCTGGCAAATTTTTAATTGCTATCTAAAAAATTAGGATGTAGAAAACGGTATTTGACTTTGGAGTTTCTTGAGACTGTGGCCTAGTGACACTTTCTATCAAGAGTTTTGGTTATGTCTAATAACTGTGTCTTCTCTATACTTCATGTCCCTTTATCTCCTTTGTAATCATCAAAGGACTTTTTTAAAATATGAAAACCTGTGCTTGACTTTTTGAGAAAAAAAATTATTATTATTATTATTATTATTATTATGTTTTCTATAGAAGCTGATTGCCTCATTGTGTTAGGCAGGGTTCTCTAGAGAAACAAAACTAGGACACTTAAGTTTATACAACAAGTAATACAGCAGCTAATTAGTCCACACAAACATACAGAGAACTCAGTTCAACTTACTTTCATGAAACAGTTAATATATACTGGAAGTCCTTCAACTGGTTCAACTGGTGTGGTCCAAGGTCAAGTAAGCAGACAGTGGAGTCTTCCGATGGGAAAGGCAGGCAGAGTCTGCCTATTGGCAGCAAATAGCATGGTAAGTCACAACAATAAGCAGCTTAGAAGCTTAGTGAGGCAGCCCCTGATGGAATAATGAACTCAAACAATGCGTGGTAACAGGATCCACCAAACTCAAGCTCAAGCAGTATATACACCAGCACCTCGACAAAGCAGATTTGAAGGACCCTTGAGTTCTACTGAAATGACCCATGGGTTGGGTTGGCCCACAGGTAGTGTAGCACATAGGTTGAAGGAGAGAACTAGCTCAAGCAGAAGCATGCTGAGTCTATCACCAGAGAGTAAGAGAGACAGAGACAGGCCTTGCAGATTCATTTATCTTGTTGCTCCCCAATCAAGCTGCGACTTGTTTAAACTCTGCCCACATATTCCTATTGACTGAGTTGGCATGATAAACTTAACCAGCACAGTTCCCCCCTTGCCAATTTGACACATGTATACAATTCTTTAATTTCCAGACATTAATGAAATAACACTTACCTAACATCATATATCTATCATACATACAAATGAAAGCACACTGAATCTAATTGTAGCTGGTACATCATACGTTAACAAAGTAAAGATATTCTATAGGAACATATGAAGAATAAATACAGTCACAAATTTTGCTTTTGCATAGCTTATAGGTAGAACTACCTTCTTCCACTGATCATTCTGTATTACCTTTGTCCTCTGCCATGCCTCAGCTGGTCATTAGAAGTCCTGTCAAGATTGGATTGCTGTAGTTTGCCATTTACTTTAGTCACAGGGCATGGTAGTACTAGGAGACCCCCTCCATTGTAAAAGTGGTCTGTAATCATCCTGCCACCAGGTTTCTGTTTGATCTCTCCATGAAGCAGTCTCCTATCTTGGACTCAGTGTTGACTTTTGCTGTCTGCAGATGGGATGCTCAACAGTGGCAGTGGCCAAAGCAGCTTTGGTGACCAGATGCTCATGTTGCTGTGCCCATGCATAACCTCCATCCCCGCATCATGTCCACTTTGTCATGCACCCATCGGGCAAGGCAGGAGTAGCAGAGGAAAGGGAAGGCCTCGTCACTTTGTGTGTCATCTTATCTATTTGATTGTTAAAGCCCTCCTCTTCAGAGCTAACCCTTTGGGAGCATTCATGAGCCACAATTTTCTTTACCTTATTGACCCACACAGAGAGGGCTATCCATGTAGTAGTTATATAATCTCCTGCCAACTATTGCAGCTTGATTCCCTAATTTGGAGGCACAATGGAGATAAACAGCTGACTGGAGACCAGATACACTTTACACAATCTGCTTCATATTCCTATTGACAGGCAGCAAGCCATGCTGACAGGGCTAGAGCACTGGGGCTGGAGAAGCCACATTGAGACCCACGCCAGTGCTGAGATGCTTTCCCCACCACTGGATCCACAACTCGCTAGCCCAACTTGTGGCAAAATTTAATGAAACAGCAAATAACAAATTCTGGAGAGGATATGAGTGATAAGAAAGCTTTTACATTGCTGGTGGGACTGTAGAAATTTACAGTCATTATGGAAATCAGTATGACACTTCCTTAAATTCATAGTTAAGTCCCTTATGCTCCATCAAACTTTCCATTGGGTTTATAGACTAAAGAAATGAAGACCTTAACACAAGCAGACATATGTATGCTCTCTTTATTGTGTTAGTTTCCACAATAGTAGAAACATGGCAACAACTAAAACCCCCACAACAGAGGACTGGATAAACAAACTGTGGTACATCCATGCTATAAAATGTTGTGCACCGATAGAAAAGATAACACTCCTAAATACTGTAGCATGAACAGAACTGCAGAACCTTATGCTTAGAAAACTTGGTCAAACTTACAAGACAAATACTCAATGTCACTGTTGTTGTCAGGGTGAACAAGGAAGAAGAAATGTAGTTTATACCTATAGACAAAACTCCAAGTTTTCATAGGCCATTTATTGTTTCTGTATATATGGTTTCTGTTCTTAGTGAACTAAACAATATTTTGCTCCATCCAAGGTCACAAAAATTACCTTATAGGCCTGGCTTGATCAAGGTAGGACTTGATCAAGGGCAACGTAACGGACAGAAATCACTGAAACCCAAATGAAGACTTAGCGTGATAGTGGGACAAGAGGAAAGTAAAAGGAAATAGAGGAAAGAACTAGGAGGCTGAGAGCATTTAAAGAAGCCTAAATATAGTCATGTATATATGTAAATATATTTATATGTGGTGATGGGGAAATTTACAGGTTTAGTATTGATAGCAGATGAACATTGGGTCTCCACTCAAGTACTCCCTCAATGCAAGAACACTTTGCTCTATTAAATTGGCATTCTACAATGCTCACTTTCCCGACATGATCTCTGAAAACAAATGTGTGCATAAGCAAATGTGGTGAGAAAACTGATGGTGCCTGGCTATCAAAAGATACAGCACTTGGAGTCTCAAAGGCTTGAAAACAAATAAGTGACCATCTAGCTCATAAGCAAAAATGCCCACGTGGACGAAGCACACCAGCCTGTGTGACCACGAGGGGTCAAAGGGATCAGGTATCAGGCATCAAAGAATTAAAAAAATCATATTATTGTGAATGATGGGGTGTGCAGATTGGGGACCCAAAGTCCCTCTATAGGCAACTATGCATCCCCTTACAGAAGGATCATAGGGAGGAGATGAACCAGTCAGGGTGCAGTGTAGCAATGATGAAACATACAACTTCCCTCTAGTTCTTAATGCTCTCCCATCCCCCACCACTATCATGGTCCCAATTCTATCTTACAAATCCAGCTAGACCACAGGATGTACACTTGTACAGTTAGGAACTGGAAACCCAGGGGATCCAGGATAGATGATCCCTTCAGGACCAGTGGTGAGAGTGGCGAGTGGTGATACTTGAAGGGTAGAGGGATGGTGGGGAAGAAAGGGGGAATCAATTACAAAAATCTGCATATAATCTCCTCCCTGGGGAACAGACAACAATAAAGTGGGTGAAGGGAAACATCAGACAGTTAAGATATGATAAAATAATCGTAATTTATAAATTATCAAGCGGGGCTGAGGCCCGGTGGCGTAAGTGGCTGGGTGCTGGACTGCGACCCGCGGGCTTGGCGCTTCAAACCCAGCGGCAGCTCTCAGGAGCAGCACTGGGTGGCGCCCACGACCACCAGAGGCAGTGATGCCCCCCCCCCAAAAAAAACAAAAAAATAAAAATAAATTATCAAGGGTATAAAACGGAGGTGGGGATGGGGAGGGAGGGGAAAAAATGAGGACCTGATACCAAGGGCTTAGGTAGAAAGCAAATGTTTTGAGAATCTTGAGGGCAACAAATGCACAAATGTGCTTGATATACAATGAATGTATAAATTGTGATAAGTGTTATACAAGCCCCTAGTAAAATGATTTTAAAAGATTATCTTCTAGATGTTTTTGTAGGTTTGGAATGTACATTTAAAAGTAAAATCTTATTTGATCTCATTTTTGTATGAAGTATGGAGTGAATTTTATAACTTTATGTTGTCCAATTATTCTAACATTTGTTGAAACTCCTAACCTCTTTGCATTGTTTTATCCTAATATCTTTTTTGAAAATATGCATCATTCTATTTGCAATTTTTCTGAAGTAGATATCAGTTCTTACCAATAATTGCAGTATCTAGATAGTACAGTTTACCACTTGCATTTATTATAAGAAGAAAAAGTTGACCTACAGTAACCAATATTTATACAATGGGGTACCCACCAAGAAACGAAATTGCGCGAGATGGAGCAGAACTTTTGTAGTACACATTTTTTCCCACTAGGCGAAGATAGAGCAATTCATTCTGAGTTAGTACATCCAGTGGTGTTGCCTGGCAAGGTCACAGTGAATTTTTTTTTGTAAAAGTAGTTTCACTCGAACCTCATTTTTTATGATGGTCAATTTAAGGAAATAGTGTGCAGATGTGAAATTTTGTTTCCTGCATTGGAAAAAATATCACAGAAACAGTTGTGATGTTGAACACACCTTACAAGGACAGCGCTATGGGAAAAACTCAAGTGTACAAGTAAATGGTTTTCTCACTTCATAAAAGGCAAAATGTCGATTGATAACAAACCTAGTTTTGGACATACATCAACTTCCCAATCAGATGAATGTCGACTCATAGTATATTTGGAGTTCATTCCACCAGGTCAGACTGTTAAGCAAGTCTTTTATTTAGTGGTTCTGAAAAGATTGCCTAATAGCGTGTGACAAAAAAGGCCTGATTTGTGGCAGACCAGGGAATGGTTTTGCACCACAACAATGCACCTGCGCATATAGCCATCTCAGTGTGCCAGTTTTTGGCAGAACACAGCCGGCCTCCCTTGCCCCATGCACCTTACTCATCTGACATCAGTCCATGTGACTTCTTTTTGTTTCTGTAAATGCAGAGAGACAGGGAAGGACAGGATTTAATGATGTAGAAGAGACGAAGAAAAAAGTCCCAAGGGTGGTGCTGTCAGCCTTCCAAACAGATGAGTTTGAAAAATGTTTCCAAGAATGGAATCACAGATTTGACCAACATATTATGTATAAAAGAGAGTACTTTGAAGGTGATAAGGGGTTTTTTTTCCTAGAAAAGTTGAATACATAGCTTTGAAAAAAATTTTGTTTGAGGGCGAGGAGTACCTCCTCATATGTTTGTGCATTTAGCCAACTGCAGATCAAAAATATTTGGAGGCAGGAGGTGTGGTAGTTACATAATCTGGTGTTAATTTGGGCCTTGAGAGGACTAAGAGTGAAGGGGTGGAGTCTAATCTGTCAATCAGATCATAGCCAGTGAAGCCTCTGTGGGTATGGTTTCCTGAGAATTCTGGGAATTCCTGGATTTCCTCCTTGGAAGCAGGAGTCTCTCTCTCTATTTTTGCCCCCTCACTCCCTTGGAGACACTCCACTGACAAGACTACACCCTGGGAGCTGTAGAAGCCACATGGACCTACCCTGATGTAACCAGTCCTTTGGAGACAGAGAAGCCATTGGAGAACCCTGCCAGTGGTGAGAGTCTTACAATGCCACTGAATCCACAAAACTTCCAACCCACTGGCCTGTGATCTTCTTTTATTTGGCATCATTGTATGTGTTTCATGAGTCTGAAGAGGACTGTATAGATTGATATCACACATATGGGTTAATATTGGACTTACGGACTTGATCTGGACCGGGCTGGGATGTTTTCACAATATTCAGCAGTTCTTGTAGATAAAGCTCTTTCTTATACACCTGTTTCTCTCTCTGAATTTGTTTCTCTAGTCTACCTGGGCTAACACAAAAACCATAGTGGTTATGTATATTCACAGACCCACCCAAAGTATTTCAGAGTTACAACCTCTCTACACCCTCCCCAGGATCATTGTTCTTTTGCGTCACCTGAATAGCTAATGATCATGAACATTTATCAAATGTTTGTTAGTCATTTGAATGCCACTTTTAATTAAGTGTCTGTCCATGTCCTTTGTCTATTTTTAAATTGGATTATTCATGATTTTTTTCCTTTGTAAGACATTGAAGCTTGCTGTCTGTTGTGTTGTTGCTAAAGACTTTTTCCCAGCCTGTGAGTTCTCTTTCTACTCTTTTGAGTAAGTCTTTTGTTGCACATATGGGGATTATTTTTATTATGTCCTACTCATCCATTTTGTCTTCTACTATGTGTTCTTTCTTCCTTATCTGTAACAGTGTGTCTGTGCCTGACAATGGATTCTTTAGGTTTGCAGCTATTTTGTCATTGATGCTCTTTATAGTTTTGGGATTTAAATTCAGGTCTATGATACATCTTGAGCATACTTTTATGTATAAAATGAGTATGGGTCCTGTTTAACTATTCTGCAGATGCGATCCAATTTAGCTATCACCATTTGTTGGAAAAAAAAATCTTTTCCCTGTTTAATGTTATGGGCCTTTTATTGAAGATCAGTTGTGTTTAGGTGAATGAATTTTTTGATCTTTCCCCTTGGTCCATTAATCTACCATTATACCTAAATCAGGCTATATTGTTCATTTTCTTAAGAATTTCTATGCTTCTTGGGTCTCTTCCTTCTCCATATAAAATTAATGATTAATTTTTCAATTTCTTTAAAGAAAGGGGTTGAGATCTACATTGAAATTGTGCTGTATTTATAGATTTCTTTAGGCAGCATTGATATTTTAACAAAGCTAAGCTTTCTTATCCATGAACATGGAATATTTTTCCATTAATGTCAATTTCTTGAAATATGTTCCATAGTTTTCTTTTTCCCCCCTATAGTTTTCTTTGTGCTTTAAAAAAAAATTCTCATACTTGGTTTATTCCTAAATGCTTCATCTTTTTTGTGTGGTTGATGTGAATAGTATTGTTTCCCTGATTTATTTTTAATAACTCTGTTCATTAGCCTACAGTAATCAGATTGATTAATTTTTTATCCTTTTATTAGAGACTTGTACATTGCTTATCACAATACAAATATACATACATACACTGTGCCAAGCACCTTCATATGCCTGCTGCCGTCATATGTCTCCAACTACCTGCTTTTTCACTTGAGCTCTTGATATCAGCTCTTCATCCTTTCCCCTCCCTCTCCACTTCCCCCTTCCCTACCAACCCTCAATACTTTATAAGTAATTTTTATTTTGTCATATCTTACACTGCCCGACATCACCCCTTGCTCACTCCTCTGCTGTTCATCCTTCAGATAGGAGGTTATGTGTAGAGTCTTGCAATTGACTCCCCCTCTCTACCCCACCTTCCCTCCACCCTTCCTGTAACTCCACTCTCACCACTGGTCCTGAGGGATTGACCTGCCCTGGGTTTCCCCCATCTCCAGTTCCCATCTCTATCAGTGTACCTCTTCCAGCTCAGCTGGGTTTGTAAGGCATAATTGGGATCATGGTAGTTTGGGGGGAGGAAGCCTTCAAGAACTAAAGGAAAGTTATATGTTTGATCGCTCTCTCACTGCACCCTGACTGGCCCATTTTCTCCCTGCAACTCTTCTGTAGGGGGGTGTCCAATTGCCCATAGGTGGACCTTGGGTCTCCACCCTACTTGCCTCCTCATTCCTATTGATGTGATTCTTGTCCTTTGATGCTTGATACCCTCTCCGCCCAACCCCTCATGGTCACACAGGCTGGTGTGCTTCTTCCTTGTGGGCGTTGCAGTTTATGTGCTAGATGGCCACTTGTTTACCTTCAATCCTTTAAGACCCCCAAGCGCTTTATCTTTTGGTAGCTGGGCACCATCAGCTTCCTCCACTCTGTTTGCCTCTGCACCCATTTGTCTTCAGTGATCATATTGGGGGGTGGGGTGGAGGGTGGGCACATAATGATACGATTTTTATTCTTTGTTACCTGATATCTGATTCTTTCCACACCTCATGATCACACAAACTGGTGTGCTTTTTCTATAGTGGGCTTTGTTGCTTCTGAGTTATATGGCCGCTTGTTTATCCTCAAGCTTTTGAGACCCCAGATACTATATCTTTTGATATTCGGGCACCATCAGCTTTCTTCACCACTCTTGCTCATGCCCCCACATGTCTTCGGTGATTGTTTCATGAAAGTGAGCACACAGTGATAGGGTTTTTTTCCTGTTTGATTCCTGGGACCAGATCCTTTAGACCCCTGTGGCCACACTGGCTGGTATGCCTCTTCTATGTGGATTTGAATACTTGTCAGTAAGCTGGCTGTTTTTTTTTTTTTCATCTTTAAGCTTTTGAGACCCCCCATGCTATATGCTTTGGTAGCTGGGTGCCATCAGCTATCTTCACCAACTCTGTTTATGCACCCATTTGGCCTCAGTGATTGTATTGGGCCAGTGAGCATCATAGAATACTAGATTAATAGAACAGCGTGTTCTTGCATTGAGGGAGTCTCTGGGTGGGGGCCCAAGTTCCATCTGCTATCCTAGTACTAAATCTATAAATGTATGTGCCTGAATTTATTCCATCCTTATCATAAATAATTATATTTAGTTATGTACATGCCTGTGTTTAGACCTCTGCAAGTGCCCATTGTCTTCTAGTTCTCTCCTCTATTTTCTTCTACCTTCCTCCTGCCCCACTACCATGTTCAGCATTCATTTGTGTTTCCCAGTACTTCCTCTCAATTACATTACCCTTGCTTAAGTCCTACCAGGTCTTCCACACCCTCATCATCAGCGATTCTGGACCCCTTGTTGTTCCCCCATCCCTGAGTCTGTCTTTGTGTCCCCTCTTTCCTTCCTTTGCCCCATGTCCCCAGGAACTGTTGATTTAGTCGTTCTCTCCTCCTGATTGTTCATCGAGGAGTGCTCCCTTCTTGATTCAGTCCATTTTGAGGGCTCCAGCCACATCTCTTTCCTGCCATGTGACCCCTAAAATGTCCTTTGTCGCTGTCTGCTTCAGTAGGGAGACAGCGTGACACCTCCTGTTGTTGTTTGCCCAGTTCCCTCTGTGACCCACTAGGTTCCCTGCAGGGGTGTAGTCCTCTGAGCATCATGAGTGGGGACCAGACAAGCATGGGGATGGACTCTTTTTCTCTTCCTCCCTGTCCACCTGTCTCCATGTGGATGTTGCATGCTGGCCCCTCCCCTCAACCTGTTCTCTGCCACATCCACTTCCGTGGAGGGGGTCATTCTGACTCTGGCTGTGTCCGGCCCTGTGACTTTCTCTTTTCATGTGTCCATGCTGTCTTCATGGTTGGGTGTTTCATGGTAGGGTCTGCATGCCCACTCCAGCTTCTGTGGAGACAAGACCAGTACTCTCACCCAGGGTGGGTTACTGCCCTGCTCTCTCCATTATCCTTTCACTTTCGAGCCCCCTTTTTCTCCCTCCCCCTTCTGTCCTTCTCCCATTACTGTGTTGTATCCAACATATACCTCCCTGGGTTTGATCTCATCTCCTCCCTGTTCCCTAAATCTCAAGCCAACTGTTATGCTATAGGAGGCTTCCCTTCTACACCTACTATACTGGTTACACTTACCTCAGAGGGCTCATGCAGTACTTTTCGTTTTGTAATTGACTGACGTCACTTATCATAATGTCCTCCAGCTCTTCCCACGAGAAGACATGTTTCATGCACTCATCAGTGCTTTAGAGTGAAGTATAGTACTCCATTATGTGTATATGCCAGAGTTTTCTGATTCACTCGTCCATCGATGGGAATTTAGATTGTTTTCAACTCTTTGTGATTGTGAATTGCACTGCAATAAACATTGGTGTGCATTCCACTGACCGTGGTTAATTTTTTACTCTTCTGGGTATATACTCAAGAGAGGGTCATAAGGTAGTTCAATTTCCATTTTCATTAAGTAACGCCAAACTGCTGTCCACAGTGGCTATACATATCTACAGGACCACCAGCAATGTAGAAGCGTTCCTATTTCACTACATCCCCTCCAACATTTGTTGCTCTCTGATTTTCTGATTTGGGCTAGCCTCAAAGATGTTAGATAGTGTCTCATAGTTGTTGTGATCTGCATTTCTCTGATGGCTAATGAACAGCATATTTTCTCATATGTTTATTGACCATATGGGTCTCCTCCCTAGTGAAACTTCTTTTCAGTTCTTTTTCCTATTTATTCAAAGCATTGTTCCCTCCCCCGTTTTTTTTGCAGGCAAGGAGGATACTGCAGCTTTTCATAATAAACACTTTTTCTGCTGTGTTGTTGCTAAAAATCCTCTCCCAGTCTGTGGGTTGCCTAGTTAACCTCTTGGTAAAGTCATGATGCACACAGGTGTTTTATCCTTACTAAGTCACATTTGTCAATTTCAGATTCTCCTGTGTGTGCAGTCTTTGTGTTTCTTGAGCCAAGGTTCTTAGGTTTTTTCCTATTCTTTCACTAATGGTCCTGATGATTTGAGGTTTTACTTCTAGTCCCATGATCCACCTTGAGTTTGTTCTTGTGCATGGGGTGAGGTAGAGATCCTGTTTAATTTTCTGCATGTGGATTTCTATTGTTTCCATCACCATTTGTTAAATAGGGTGTCGCCCTTCCACTTTTTTGGAGCCCTTGCCAAAAATCAGTTGTCTATATGCTAATGGTTTTATTTCTGGGTTATCTGTTCTTTTCCATTGGTCTGTGTATCTGTCATCATGCTAGTAGCATACTGTTTTGACCACTGTGACTTTTTAGTAGGTGTGGAAGTCAGGTAAAGGGAGCCCTCTGACTGTGTCCTCCCTGAGAAGATCTCTGTTAATTCTGGGCTTCTTCCCTCTTCATATGGAATTGGTGGTCAGTTTTTCCAGTTCCAGATTATTGGTATTTGTATCAGGATAGCATTAAACTTATAATGTGCTCTAGGTAGGATAGACATCTTTACTATATTGAGTCTCCCAATCCATGAGCATATTCCTCCATTTGTGGAGGTCGCTTTTGGTTTCTGGTAGTAGGGTTTTGTAGTTTTCCTTGTATAAGTCTTTTGGTTTTTTTTGGATATACTTAGATACTTCTTTTTTTTTGTTGGGCATCACTGCCTTCTGGTGGTGGGAGTAGGAGGCCCAGCCTTGCTCCTGAAGAGCTGCTTCTGGTTTTGAACCTCTAACCCAATGGGCCTCAGTCCCGCGCACAACCACGATGCCACTGGGGCTCAGCCTTATGCTTAGATATTTCACTTTATTCTTGGTTATTATGCATGGTACTGTCTTCATGTTCTTCTTGGATGTATACAACAAAGCAATCAACTTCCGTTTTTTAATCTTGTATCCTGCCATTCTTTCATATTCCTCTATTGCTGTTAGTACTCTTAATTGTGGAACTTTTGGGATTTTCAATATACAGAATCATGGTATCAGCGAATAACAATAATTTCACCTCCTTTCCCAGTTGAATATGTTTCATGTCTTTCCGTTGTCTTGTGTTATCAGCTAAGACCTCCAGTACAATGTAGAGTAGCAGTGAGGACAAGGGCATCCTTGTCTAGTCCCCTTTTTCAGAGGGATCGATTTAGTCTTTTCTCCATTGACTATGATGTTAGCTGCCAGCCTTTCATAGATAGCTTGTATTAACTTCAGGAACTGCCCTTCCATTTCTATGCTCCTTCCTAATTAGGAAGGGTGCTAGATGTTGTCAAATGTTTTCTCCGCATCTGTAGATATTATCATGCAGTTCAATATTTTATCTTTTCAATGTGGTGTGTAATGTTGATAGAGTTATGGATGTTAAGCCATCCTGCATCCCTGGGATGAATCCTACCTGATTATGTTGGATTATGCATTTTATATACTTTTGTATTCTATTGGGCAATATCTTGTTAAAGATTTTGCTTCTGTTCATTAGAGATGTCAGTCTATAGTTCTCTATTCCTATAGGATCCCTACCCTGTTTAGGTATCAAAGTTATACTGGCTTCATAAAATGATTTTGGAAGTTTTCCATCTTTTTCTACATTCTGAAAAACATTGTGGAGGATTGGTGCCAGCTCTTCCCTGAAAGCTTTGTGGAATTCTCCAGTGAAACCATCTGATTTGTGAGCTTTTTTGTTGATAGTCTCTTGTTAACCACATCTACTTCTTCTCTTGTTATGGGTTTGTTTAGGTTCGTGACCTCTATCTGGGATATTCTAGGGAAGGGTTGTTTTTCCAGATATTTGTCTATGTCTTCCCCATTACTGAACTCATTAGAGTGTACAGTCTTACATAGTACTTTGTGATTATCCTTTTAATCTCATTAGAGTCTGTTGTGATTACCCCTGTTTCATTCCTCATCCTGTCTATTGTTGCTTGCTCTTTCCTTTCTTTGGTTAATTTTGCCAGCAGTGTGTTGATTCTATTGATCCTTTCAACCAGGCATTCATCTTCTGCATTGTACTTTTTTCTTCCCAGTGGTTCAACTCTGACCTGATTTTTATTATTTTTTTTTCTTTTGCTATTGGAGGGATTGTTCTGTTGACTCTGTTCTAATTGTTGGAGTTTTAGTGAGAGTGTATCTGTCATAAATCTCTCTTCTTTTTTCATATTTGGGCCTCTTACAATCAAGCTACCTATGATGACGGATTTTGCCATATGCCAAAGGTTTTGATATAAAGAATTTTCATTCTCATTAGTTTACAGAAATTTTTTGATCTCCCTTCTGATCTGGGTCAGTACCTACTCATCCTGCAGAAGCTCATTATTCATCCTCCAACTGTTTGCCCTTGCCTTCCTGGTTGTCCTTTTATTGATCTTCAGTTTTATGGCCTGGTGATCGGAGAAGGACATCTGTAGAATCTCTATATGTTTAAATTTACTTAGACTTACTTGGGACCCAGCATGTGTTCTATTTTCAAAAATGTGCTATGTGCACCTGAGAAGAACGTGCATCAGAGCTAGTTGCCTAATTATAGTGTTAAGTTCTATAGTCATTTTGCTGAGCTTCTTCCTCAGTGATCAATATTTTCCTGAAAGTGGTGTAATAAAACCCCTTACTATAATTGTTGAGTCTGTGATATCTTTTTTCATGTCTTGAATAGTCTGTTTGATAAATTTCACAGGTCTCTCATATGGCGCATATATGTTTATTATGGTCACAGGTTCCTGGTAAAGTGATCCTGGGAACTTTATGAAGTGGCCCTCTTTATCTCTTTTTATGGATTGAACCTTGAGATCAGTTTTATCTGAGATTAGGATTGTGACTCCTGCTTTTTTTTTGAGTCACAATTTGCCTGGGATATCCTCCTCCAGCCTTTTATTCCTAATTTGTTCTTGTCTGTGATCTTAAGATGTGTTTCCAGGCTGAGCCCTGGTGGCTTAGTGGTAGTTTGCAGGACTGCGGCCCACAAGGTTGACAGTTCAAATCCAGCAGCAAGGCTGGGCTTGCTATTCCCACCAGGGCAGTGATGCCACCAAAAAAAAAAAAAAAAGAAAGAAAAAGAAAAAAAGAAGATGTGTTTCCTGAAGAAAACAGATGGATGGATTGTGTTTTCTGAGTCTTTTTATTTTAATGGAGTTAAAGTCATTGACATTTACAGTTTCTATCCCAAACTGTGGGTTCATTGCCAACATCTCGTGCCTTTTGTTTTGAGTGACTTTCGATCACCTTTTATATTGCTGGGTTGTGTTTTTGTTGGGGGCTTCTTTATTGCCATGGTTTACTCCTGTGGACATATATTCTAGGCAATTGGTATCAGCTCATTGGCTTCTGGATGGAGTTGGGTTGTATGATGTTCTCCTGTTTGTACTTGGTGTATGTTGATCTTCTGGCTATAGTGAGTCCACAAAGATCTTCCTCAGGGTTGGGTGTCTCACAGCATATTCTTTAAGTTTTTCCTCATCCTGGATAACACATCTCTTTTTCTAACTTAATAATTTTGCAGGATAGAGAATCCTAGGGGAGGCATTGTTTTCTTTCAGCTTCTGGAAGATATTAGTCCACTCTCTTCTCCTCTTCATGGTTTCTGTTGATAGGTCTGCATATATTCTAACTTGAGAGGCCTTGTATGTGACCATTTTCCTTTCTCTTGCTGCTCTTAGGATTTTCTCTTTTTCCTCGATGTTGGATAATTTAATTAATTTATGCCTTGGTGAGTTCTTTATGGGGTTTAGGCTACTTGGCATCCTCTCTGCTTCCTGTATGGGCAACTGATTCTCATTCATTAGGGTGGGGAAACTTTCTTCCAGAAATAATCTTGTTAATTTAGCTGTTGACTTCTTCGCTGTGTCTTGTTCTGATAGGCTAATAATTCGTATGTTGTTCTTTTTCATAGCATAGGTCATTGATCTCAGGTTTTCTTCCGCCTCTTTTATAATTTTGTTTGATTGCCTTCCCCATTTGCTGAGGTCTGCCTGATTGTCTTCAAGATCACTGATATAGCTCTCAGTCTCCTCTAGTCTATTTGTGATGCTAAGGCAGGACTGGTGCGTGGTGTGCCTATAAGGACCGGGTGTAGTAGTTGCAAAAGGTGTGCTTACAAAGCCCAGTTTCCTATATCTGCTTGTGGCAGCTAAGGACAAGATCATGCTGCAGGCTCTAGCACCTCTCAGACTCCCCCGCTATGGCAGGGCAGTCTGACTTGCCTGCCCAGCTAGACAAAGCAGTACATGGCTCTCGCTGGGCCCAGCAAGGTCCTCTTCTCCTGCTGTATGTGTCCCAGCCAAGTCCCATCACCTGTGGAAACCAGTCCAGTCCACGCTATGGCCCCAATGCCTCTAGACAAGGGGGCGTGAGTGGCCTTCTGGCCTTCTGGCAAAGTCCTCTCTCCCAAGCATATCAGGCTAGAACATGTGCAAGCCCCAATCGCCTCCCAAACTTCTGCTGTTATGGTAGGGTGGCATGGTAGCTCCAGATGAGTTCGGGAGTTATTCTACTTGGGCTTCCCCGTGGCTCAGGTGGAGGCAATCAAAACTGCTATGGGTTACGACCCAACGGCCCTGAGTGCCTTCAGGAAGGAAGCAGAACTTGTCACTGCTAGCCTCTTGCATGGAGGGGAAATGTGGGAGATGGGCTTGCGAGTGGATCACTGCTATGCCATGGTCAGACACAGCCTTGGGGAGCCCTACACAATGGCTGTCCTGTTCCTGGGGCAGTGATCCGGCCTGGCAGTGAATAGGGTGAGGCACTGACTGGTGATGAGGCACACTAGCGTTGCCCAGTCAGCGGGGAATCCCCACATATGGACAAAGATCCTGGGGGCTTGAGGCACAGCAGATGTGGGGTAGGGACCCCTCCTAAACAGGGAGGCCCACTTGTAGGGACCTTTCCACTCACCAAAACACTTGCACTTGACCCCTCAGACACCTTGTATGTGGTGCCTTCTTGACACCCCCTCCCAAGCAGATTGATTGTGTGTGTGGGTGTGCACATTAAACTTGTATCCAGCCATATTGCTGATTCTTTCCATTGCTTCTAACCTTTTTTGGTTGTCAACTTTTTTATTACATATAAAATGTTGTCATTTGGAAACAGTAAGATTTTCCCTTCTTTGCCATTCAGGATTCCTTTTTTTTCCCCCCTGTCTAATGGTTCTGGCTAAGAGTTCTAGCATAGTCTTGAATAAGAATCGTGATAAAGGTCATTTCTTATTATAGGAGAAATCCTTTTAGTTTTGTCCATTGAGATGTTGGTCATTGTTTTTTCATTATGTTGGTAAATTTCCCTTCTGTTCCTATTTTGTTGCTTGTTTCTATCAGGAAGTGGTGTTGGATATTGCCAACTGCCTTTTCTGAATTGATATGGTTACTCATGTAAGTCTTATATATTGTTTTGTTTATATGGTAGATTACAGCTATTGTTTTTCTAATGTTGAACCATCTTTGGGTCCCTGATATGGATCCTGCTTGATCATGGTGTATTATCTTTTCGATATATTGTTGGATTCTATTGGCAAGATTTTGTTGAGAATTTTTACATTTTCTCTTATGTGATATTGACCTGCACTTTTTTATCTTTGTGGTGTCTTTACCTAGTTTTGGTATCAGGGTTCTACTCACTTTATAAAATGAATCCAGGAGTCAGCTGCCCTTTTCTATATTCTGGAAGAGTCTGTGTATCAGCTCTTCACTGAATGCTTGTTAGAAGTCCCTGTGAAGTCACCTGATTCCAGACTTTTTTTCCATTGAAAGTTTTTTAATGACCTGATATATTCTAATTTTGTTATGGGGAAGTTGAGGTTATTTGTGTCAGCATGTAAATTTAGGTAGATAGTGCATTTATAGAAATTTGTCCATTTCATCTCGGTTTTCAAATCTGTTTGGTGCAATCTTAGGAATGTATTATTGTTCTTTTGATTTCATGTGTTTATATTATTATATCACCCTTTTCATAAATTTTCATATGGTATTAGTAGAGGAATAGAGTGGACTTCACCTTCAAAGCATTTAGTCTGTAACATTCCTGTTGGCAGTGACACCAAACTTCTGGCATTTGTCATCTGGGCTGTGGCATACATCTGGGTTTCAAGAGTGTTGGAAAACTTTGTTTTATGATTTCCACTATAGATCATCAATACCACCAGTTATGTCCTCCATCAAGTTGGTCTCCTGATCAGTTTGGACATTTGCATCATTTTGGTGGCAATTTTGTACATTCTTTTTCTTTTCATTCTTTACCAAAGGACAATCTTATTTCCTACAGTGAATAATCATTTGGGACTCTAGCAGCTCAGTTAAACCCTAGATTACCACTCCATTAAGCAGAACTTTTACCATCTTGCTGAGTCTTGAGCAGGTCTGTACTAAGATCATTTTTGACTCTGAGAACTGTCAGTTTGGCTGATTCATTAAATTTGATATCTGAATTTTCTTTAGCTGGTAAATTTGCTTTCCTTTCTTCTCATTTATCCCTCCATTGTCTTCGAATTTTGAATATGCACATGACAACATGTGTAGTTATCGAATTGTCAATTTAAGGATTAAGAGTGTAGGGATGGAGTCTAGCCTATCAATCAGGTCATTGGCAATGAGGGTTCTGTGTGGGCATAACCTTCCCCTGAGGATTCTGGGAATTCTGACATTTCTTCCTTGGAGGTCAGAGACTCTGCTCACTCCTTGGGAAACAAAGCAGCTGACAAGACACATGGACCTCCCCTGATGCAACTTTGGGTGCTGGAGAAACCATGCAGAGACCCTGCTAGCGCTGAGATGTTTTCAATGCCACTGGATAAAGACTTTCTACCCACTGGCCTGTGATCTTCTACATTTGGCATCACTGCATGTGTTTTGTGAATCTGAAAAGGACTTTATAGATTGCTGTTGGACATATGGGTTAGGATCAGACTTACGGATTTGATCTCGATGGGGCTGGGATGTTTTCTTGATGTTTAATTTCTCTTGTATGTAAGCCTCTTCCTTACACACTTATATGTGGTCATGGATTTGTTTCTCTAGTCTACCCAGACTAACATACAATTGATCTTAATATTGGAACTCGGACTCTACATCTATTTTTCTCTCTTCTCAAGGGCTTCTTCTTCAATGAAAGTCAATAGGTGCTTTATCTGTTTTTGCATGCCAGAATCTCTGTGGGCCATGGTAAAGCATCGCTAGGCTTTGGTGCTACAGGCTTGAGTTTTGGTTTAGAAGGAGTCATTGAAAGGAATGAGAAGGGCAGTGATGCAAAGAAAAAAAAGAAAGGAATGAGAATGCTAGTGTTTTTTTCATAGTGTTTTAGTTTCCTTTTTTTTTTTTTTCAATTTTTGGTTTCTACTTTGATCCCACTATGATCTAAAAAAATGATTTCTATCTTTAAAATTTTTGAGACCCATTCTGTGCTTTAAAATATGGTGTATTCAGGAAATTGCCTCATTTTCACTGGAAAAATTATATATTGTTGTGACGATGGACAGTTATATGTTCAAGTTCCCAGATATTAATTTGGTGCTGTCTATTTATCTTTTTGTATTAGTATTTCTTCCATTTATCCTAGGGCTTTGGTGTCAGGTATATTAATATGTATGATTTTATGTCTTTCCTCGACTGACTCTTTTAGTATTACTGTATATACTCGTGTATAAGCTGAGTTTTATTCAGCACATTTTAATGCAGTTTCATGATAAGATTAGGTGCCTCAGCTGATATTCAGGTCTGCTTATACTTGAATATATATAGCAGGTAATGTCCTCCTTTAGAAGTTATCTATTTTAAATCTTTATTTTATCTCACATTAGCATGTCAGCTCCCACTCATTTTTGTTTATTGGTTGCATGGGATAGATATATTTTTCCATCCTTCTAATTTCACCATGTTCATATATCTAAGATGAACTTCTTTTTACTTTTAAAAATGTTTCTATTATAAAATAGGTGTACGTATGCAGGAAAATTCAGCTTTTCATTCAACAATTCATGAACAACAATTTCATGTTATTGCTTAAAATCTCCCCCTGGTAACATTGCTCATCCCACTAACTCCTGGTGTTTTCCATTTCTGTTACTACTTCTTTCTTAGCCCTTGTTGCCTTCTGAAGTTTCTTCGCTAGACAAATGCTGCCCATTGATATCAAATGGTTGATTATTCTAAGAAGCTCAAACCTTCCTAGTGTTATTGTTCACCTTATAGTCATCTATTTTCTAGGCCAGGAGTATGATTATGGGCCCTAGGTTGGGGAATTGCATCAGTTTCTGTATAACGAGCAAACCTGGCCTTTTAAAAAAATGCAATTTGGTTCCTCATTTTCCCCACTCTTACCTAGAACATTTAAAAATGACCTCATTTAGAGTGGTTGATTGGTGTAGTGGTTCCAAGTTGGACTGTGATCTCTGCAATGTCAGCAGTTCGAAATTACCAGTGGCTCTGAAGGAAAAAGACAGAATTTTTGACTCCCATTAGTCTTGGAAATTCACCAGAGTAGTTCTGTCCTGTCCTTTCGGTTAACTGAGTTGGCATGGACACAATGGCAGTGAGTTCAGGAAGGAGCTTTTTGGGGTTGTGGTAGTTAGCCATATATTTCTTCTGATCTCAGGGTGATGGAAGCTCAGGTCCATGTGCTCCATTAGTCCGTTGGGTCTTCAGTTTTCTGCCTTATTTGCTCTAGATGGCGAGAGACCAACACTTGCACATTAGATAACTTCTCATAAGCTTTTACGACCCTAGTTACTACTCACCAAAACAGAATGTAGAACATTGTCTTTGTGGACTGTGTTATGCCAGATTACCTTGATGTATTTTGAGATTATGTTCTTGAGCCCCCAGATCCAGTAACTCATCCTCTGAAGATATTTTGATTTAAAATTTTGCCCTTGTGTAATTCATTAATTATATTAATTAATATATTTGCAACTTGGTAAAAGCATATATAGATTATTTCCTCTATCAAATCTATGTATATTCATAAGAATAGTCCAATTTTAGTGTCTCTATGCATAGATCAAGGTTTGCAGGGTTGTGCATATAACACTATTTACATAGGCTGCCTTTTAGTCTTTTACTACTCCCAGAATCTTCCCCTGCCTTCATTTTTTAGTGGACAGCCTTCCTTTTATTGCATATTGCCTTCGCCTTAACCCAAATTAACATGTACTTGTCCTCAATTCTGTACGACTTCTGTAAAGGTATACATTTTGGAAACCCAAAGCGTCCTACAGAAGCACTCTCAGTCAGAATTGATTTGATGGCAGTGAGCAAGTGAGTGAGTGAGAGAGAGAGATTGATCCTTTCATCAGTAATTTACCTTCCCACGCCTGAGAGCCATCAAAGAATGTTCACTTTGGTGTAAATACCTTCTTTTGGATTTTAAATATAGTGGACTCATGCAATATTGGTATTTTATGATTGACTAATTTGACCCAGCATATTGTCTTCTAGATTCATCCATGCTAGGAGATGCCTTGCAGATTCATTCTAATGTTCTGTAGTGTTCATTGGGGTGTATGTACCAAAATCCAACCACTCTTCCACTGATGGGCATTTAGGTTGTTACCATCTTTTTGATACTGTGACTAGTGCTCTGATAAATGTGAGTGTGCTTTTATCTGTTCCTTTTATGATGTCTATTTCTCTAGGCTACACACCAAATGCAGGGGTTGCTGCTTTGTATCATATTCTATTCCTAATTTTTAAAAAGAATTGCATTTTATTTTCCACAGTGGTTGAACCATTTCACAGTTCCCTCAGCAAGGCTTGTTGTTATCTTTTTTGTGAACCTTTGCTGGAATGAGTTAATATCTCATTGTTTTGATTTGATTATGAGCACTTTTTGTGTGTTTGTTGGTTATCTGAATGTTTATTTTGATCAAGTATTTATTTATATTCTCTGTTCATTTTCAATTGGATTATTTGTAGTTTTGTTTTTGAAGTATTGAAGTTCATAATAAATATTAGAGATTAGTGTCTTGCCATATATATTGGTGTCAAAATGTTTTCCTCAGTCTGTGTGCTCTCATTTTACTCTTTTCTTGAAAATTTGTGGGGCATATGTGAAATTTTTTTTCTTGGTAAATAGTTAATTTTTTATGTAGTAAATCCTCATGGTAGATCATGGTTTGGTTTATCTCTCTGCAATCCATTCCTGAGCTCGGTGAAACTTGCCTTATTCTGATCTATTTGATGTTTCATCTGGGAGACATTTGGGGATTATTCTACCTCTTCTTTTTGACATCACTATGTTAGTCTGGGTAGACTAGAGAAGCAAATTCATGAAGACACTCGAATATGTATAAGAAAGTGTTTTATATACAAGAGCAATGGAATATTGAGGGAAAAAAATCCCAACTCAGTTTAGTTAGTTCAAAGTCATAAGTCCTATATTATTATGTTATATGTTATTTTAATTTTAGTCACATATTGTACCATCAATGAATCTTTTCACCTACAATTATTCATTATTCATTATCCGTTCCCCATGAGTAGGGTTATACAATCATAATTGCTATCAGCTCCTCCTTTCTCCCTCCCCTCCCACTCTCTGTATCCTCAGGGAGTCATTAGTCACTTTATAATTTCTGAAGGGTTATGTATCTTCATTTTCACACATCTAATGATCTTAATATACAAATGAACTTGCACAGGTCCAACAGGATTAATGAACCCATTGGTATAAACTCCTCTTTCCCCTCCCCCCCTTTTTTAATGAATCATTCTTTTAGGTACTCATGCACCTCCCCTCACGATCCATACATACATCAATTGTATGCAGGCCTCATTTGCACACTTGTTGCCATCAGTACTCCCAAAACACCCTCCCTCCATATAGCCCCCCAGTTCCAGCTCCCCATATTTCCCCTCCCCAAGAACCTTAAATAATTTACAAATTGCTATTGCTTTTTCATATCGTGCACTGTCCAATGTGTCCCTTCACTCACTTCCCTGTTGTCCATGCCCCAGAGAGGAGGTTATATGTAAATCCCTGAAATTAGTTCCCCCTTTCTACTCCACCATCCCTCCACCTTCCCAGTATTACCACTCCCATCACTAGTCCTAAGGGAACATCTATCCTAAATTTCCCATGTTTCCGACTCCAGTGTACATTCCCTGTTATAGCTGGACTTGTCTGGTAGAACCGGGAACATGATACTGAGTTGGAGGAAGCATTTGAGAACTAGAGGAAAGATGCATATTTCATTGTTACTACACTGTACTTTAACTGGCTCATCTCCCTGCAACCCTTCTGTTAGAGAATATCACTTCGTCTATTGATGGGCTTTGGAATGCCAATCTGTACTCCCTCCTATTTATAATGATATAATTTTAGTTCTTTGATGCCTGACACTGGATCCCTTCAACACCTCATGGTCACACAGGCTGGTATGCTTCTTCCATGTGGGCTTTGTTGCTTCTGAGCTAGATGACCGCTTGTTTACTAAAGCCTTTAAAATCCTAGAAGCTACATCTTTTGATAGCCGGGCACCATCATCTTTCTTCACCACATTTGCTTATGCAGACATTTGTCGTCAGCAATCATATCAGGAAAGTGAGCACGCAATGTTATGATTTTTAGTTCTTAAACCCTGATAACTGATCCCTTTTGTGTTATTCCGGGTATGCTAGAGGATCAAATTTCATAGACACCCATATAGATGTAGGGAAAAGGTTTATATACAAGAGGAACAGGACATTGAGCTAAGTCGAGTTCAAAGTCATAAGTCCGATGTTAACCCATATGCCCAAAATCAGTCAATAAAGTTTCCTTCTGACTCACAAAGTCACAGGTCAGTGGGTGGCAGAATTCCAGCATTGGCAGGGATCTCCACATGGTTCCTCGCTTCTAGGGCTCAGGGTCCAGGTCTATCAATAGCATCCCGTGGTGGCAGAAGCAACTCATCACTGGCAGAGGTCTCCATGTGGCCGCCCCAGCTTCAGAGGTCTGGCTCCATCAGGGCAAAGCTGTGTGGTCTCTCCTCTGGCTCCTCCAGCTTCTCAGATGCTGCCATCTTGTCTTGTCCATGATTCATTATCTCTCAGACTAACTCCCAACAACTGAGAAGATAGCTTCTCATCTTCACGAGGGAAATATCTCAAGATTCCCAGACATCTCAGGAGAACACAGAGGCCTCAATGGCTATCTCCAGATTAACAGGCTAGACTCCACCCCTACATTTCCATCATAAAATTAACATAAGCACATGGCTGCCACACCTTTGACAACTAATGGTCCCACAAGCTGGTGTGCTTCATCCATGTGGGCTTCGTTGTTTCTGAGTTGGATGGCCACTTGTTTACTCAAGCCTTTAAGATCCCAGATGCTACATCTTTTGATAGCTGGGCACCATCAGCTTTCTTCACCACCTTTGCTTATGCACACATTTGTCTTCAGTGATTGGGTAGGGAAGGTGCGCATCATGGAATGCCAATTTTATAGAACAAAGTGTTCTTGTCCTGAGGAAGTACTTGAATGGAAGTCAAATGTCCATCTGCTGTTCTACTAAACCTACATGTATATATTCATTGATCTATTTCCCCCATCTTCACATATAAATATATGCACCTATGTACATGCCTGTATTTAAACCTCCATAAATGCCATTTACCCCCAGATCTTTCCTCTATTTTCTTTTACTTTTCTCTTGTCCCACTATCATGCTCAGCCTCCATTTGGGTTTCAGTATTTTCTCTCTGTTACATTACTCCTGATCAATCCCAATTGGACTTCTCTCATCCATCTTGTCTTTAATTTTGGATCAATTGATATACCCTTGTCCCTGGGCTGGTCAACACCATCTCCTTTCCCCCTCCTCCCCTTCTCCCATGGCCCGCACCCCGGAACCATCAGTCCCGTCGTTTTCACCTCCAGACTGTTCATCCAGCCTAGCTTATTTAGATAGACCTGCAAAGGTAACAATATGTACCCAAAAAAAGGCTTCCTAAAATGAAGCAACTAAAGAAAATAAATCAATGATAACTACCAAAAAACCCCCAATATCATATATATGTAAAAGAAAATAAAAATAGTAACAATATAAGAACCTGTAAATAATTCAAGGTCTGTTCATTGACCTTCAGGAGTGTCCCCTGATTGAGTCATATGGGGTGCCACACCCTGGTCCCAAGGTTTATCCCTGTCACTCCATCTGGAGTTCCATGCTTTGTTGCATACCCTTAGTGTTTGTATTTCATAGTGGTGCTGGCCATATGATCCTCTTTGTGCATTGGCTGTTCTGAGTGGGAATATTGTCCTGAAGGATCGGTGGACCAGTATGCATGCCATTCTCTCTTCCTCCCTCTTCATTTGTTCTCATGTGCTCTGGTCAGGCATCTCTCACTCCCTACGCTGCAGTTTCAAGTGCTGACCTCCAAGGCAAACTCCCCTGGTGGAGAGGTGGCTGCCCCTGTAGTTGGGATTGGGGTTGACTCCTCCATTGGTTCCCCACTCTGTGCCTTCACGCTGAATTCACATCCTGCATCACCGCGTTTAAGTCTGCTCCCTGTTTCCCTGTGGAGATATAAACAATACACTCCCCTTGGGTGGGTTAGTACCCCATCCCCTCTCTACACATCACCATCTTCCCCAACCACCCCCTCCTCCGCCATTCCAGTTGGCTATCATATGTAGCTCTGAATTTTGTCTGCCCCCTGCCATACTACCTGGGCCTCTCCCCAGGCATTTCTGAATACAGTAGCTACCCAAGATACTTCTTTTGCATTTTTTAAAATTACGCTTACCTCAGCGGACTCATGTTGTACCTGTCCTTTTGCGCTTGGATAACTTCACTTAGCATAGTTTCTTCCAGTTCTTCCCATGTGGTGATGTGCTTCATGCATTCATCACTGCTTTTCAGCGATGCATAGTACTCCATTGTATGTATGTACCACAGCTTTTTAATCCATTCGTGAGGTGATGAAAATTTGAGCTGCTTCCAACTCCTTGCAATTGTGAACTGTGCTGCGATGAACATCGGAGCACAGATGTCTGGTCGTGGTTCATTGCTTGCCTCTTCTGGGTATATGCCCAATAGGGGAAATGTAGCGTCATATGGTAGCTCAATTTCCATCTGTTTTAGATATCGCCAAATTGATTTCCATAGTGGCTGTACGTACCTACAGGTCCACCAGCATGGATAAGTGTTCCTAAACCAGAGTTTTTTAATCAATTCACTATTGATGATATAGACTGTTTATAATACTTTGTGATTATGAACTGCATAGTGATGAACACTGCAGTATTGAAGTCTGGTTACGGTCTGTTTTTTATTTCTTCTGGGTTTATGGCCAGTAGTAAAATTGCTGGGCCGTAAGATAATTCAGTTTATATCTGTTTTATGTATTGCCAAATCACTTTCCACAGTGGCTGTCCATATCTAGAAGATCACCAGTAGTGGATGAGAGTTCCTATTTCACCACACATCCTTCAACATTTATTTCTTTCTGATTTTTGGAATTGGGCTCTCTTTGTGGGTTTTAGGTGGTAGCTCATATTTGTTTTAATTTGCATTTTTCTTTCGGCTAATGATTGGGAACATTTTCTCATATGTTTATTGGCTATTCAGATTTCATTCCCTTGTGAATCTTCTGTTCAGGAATTTTGTCCCCCTCCTCGATGGGCAATTGTTTTGGTTTTCTTTTCTTATTTTAAGTTTGCAGGATTCTGGAGATTTTAGTAATAAGATCTTTGTCTGGCATGTCATTACTAAATATCTTTCCGCTGTCTGTGGGCTCTCTTACTACTCTCTTTGTCCCCCAATTGATTTTATTGGGAGTTCTTACAGCTCTTATAACATTCAGTACATCATTTGTATAAAGCACATTTGCACACATGTTGCCATCTTCATTTCCAAATATTTTCTACTTGAGCCCTTGATATAAGATCCTCTTTCCCCCTCCTTTTAAGAAATATAAATCATGTTATTTGGGGTTCATACAACTCCCATCACGATCAATACATACGTCAATTGTATGCAGATCACATCTGCACACTTTTTGCCATCATCACTCTCAAAACATCCTCCCTCCACTTAGGCCTCCAGTACCAGCTCCCATATTTTCCCTCCCTCCCCTCTCATGAACCCTTAATAATTATTAAGGGTTATTACCTTTTCACATCATACACTATGCAATGTGTCCCTTCACTCACTTCCCTGTTGTCCATACTTCAGAGAGGAGATTTTATGTAGATTCCTGAAATTGGTTCCCCCTTTCTATTCCACCATCCCTCCACTCTCTCGGTATCACCACTCCCACCACTGGTCTTGAAGGGATCATCTATCCTAAATTCCCCATGTTTCTGACTCCTGTGTACATCCCCCCGGTCTAGCTGGACTTGTCTGGTAGAATTGGGATCATGATAGTGTGTGGGAGGAAACATTTGAGAACTAGAGGAAAGTTGCATTTTTTATTGTTACTATACTGTACCTTGATTGTCTCATCTCCTTCTTGCAACCCCTCTGTAATAGGATGTCGCTTCACCTATTGATGGGCTTTGAGTCCCCAATCTGTACCCCACTCTTTTATAATGATGTAAGTTTTAGTTCCTTGATGCCTTATACCAGATTCCTTCGATACCTCATGATCACACAGGCTGGTATGCTTCTTTCATGTGGACTTTGTTGCTTTAAAACCTTTAAGATCCCAGATGCTATATCTTTTGATAGCCAGGCACCATCAGCTTTCTTCACCACATTTGCTTATACACACATTTGTCATCAGCAGTCATATCAGGAAGGTAAGCATGCAATGATACGATTTTTAGTACTTGAAGCCTGATAACGAATCCCTTTGTCGGGAAAGTGAGCATCATGGAATGCCAATTTAATAGGACAAAGTGTTCTTGTGTTGAGGAAGGACTTGATTGGAGGTCCAATGCCCATTTGCTGTCTAAATACTAACCCTATAAGTATATGCATGTTGGTCTATTTCTCCATCGTTGAATATAAATATATTTCCCTATGTACATGCCTATATTTAGACATCTATAAATGCTCTTTATCCCCAAGTCCTTTCCTCTATTTCCTTCTACTTTCCTCTTGCCCCACTGTGATATCCAGCCTCCATTTGGGTTTCAATATATTCTCTCTGTTACATTACTCATGATAAATCCCTATTGGACCTCTCACACCCACCTTGTCACTGATTTTGATTACTTGCTGTTCCCGTATCCCTGGGCTGGTCAATACCCT
The DNA here is from genome assembly GCA_004026705.1 of Nesogale talazaci. Lineage (NCBI taxonomy): Eukaryota > Metazoa > Chordata > Mammalia > Afrosoricida > Tenrecidae > Nesogale > Nesogale talazaci. Next base: position 27,302 of record PVJH01018715.1, read on the forward strand.
CTTCTTTCCCCATCTCCCATGTCCCCACTTCTTTGTCCCTCCCCATCTCCCATGTTCCCACTGGAGCCATCAGTTCCATCATTTTTGCCTCCATACTGTTCATCCAGCCTACCTTATCTGGATAGACCTGCAGAGATAACAATATGTACAAAAAAAGGTATTCTAAGATGAAGCAACCAAAGAAAATACAGCAATGTTAACAAGAAAAAAAATCCCCAATGTATGTATGTATATGTATACATATATGTATATGCATATGTATACATATGTATGTGTAGAAATAACAACAATATAAAAACCTGTAATTAGTTCAAGGTCTGTTCATTGATCTCCAGGAGTGTCCCCAAGTTGAGTGAGATAGGGTGCCGCACCCTGGTGCCAAAGTATATCCTTGGCATTCCATCAGGAACTCCATGCTTTGTTGCACATCCTTAGTATTTTGCCATGGTGTGGTTGGGTCAGATAGGGTATAATCCTGAACCTGTTTCTCCAGTGTTGACCTCGAAGGGCCTTGGGTCAGTGAGGGTAGCTATATTTCATAGTGGGGCTGGCTATATATTCTTCTCTGTGCATCAGCGGTTCTGAGTGGGAATATCGTGCTGAAGGCTAGGTTGTCCAGGATGCACTCCATTCTCCCTGCCACCCCTTTCATTTGTTCTTGTGTCAGACATGTCTCACTCCTGAAGCTGCAGCTTCAGTGCTGACCTCCAAAGCAAACTCTCCTGGAGGGAGAGGCGGCTGCCCCATATTTGGGATTGGGGTTTTGCTCTCAGACCCCTCCACTGTTTCCCCACACCATGCCATCATGCTGCATTCACATCCATGAACATTGGGTTTAAGTTTGATCCCTTATTCCCTGTGGAGATATAAACAATATGCTCCCCTTGGGTGGGTTAATACCCCATTCCCTCTCTACAGATCACCGTCTGCCCCAACCACCCCTCTTGCGCACCCCCCCCCCCAATTCCACCACTCCACTTGGCTACCATATGTAGCCTTGGGTTTGGTCTGGCCCCCACCATACTACCTGGACCTCCCCCCCAAGCATTTCTGTATACAGTAGCTTTTTCCTGATGCCCCTTTTGCATTTTTTTTATTAAGCTTACCTCAGTGGACTCATGTTGTACCTGTCCTTTTGTGCTTGGCTAACTTCACTAAGCATAATTTCCTTCAGTTCTTCCCATGCGGTGGTGTGCTTCATGCATTCATCACTGCTCTTCAGTGATCCATAATACTCCATTATATGGATGTACCACAGCTTTTTAAGCCATTCGTCAGTTGATGGAAAATTTGGGCTGCTTCCAACTCCTTGCAATTGTGAACTGTGCTGCGATGAACATTGAAGCACAGATCTCTGGTCATGGCTTGTTGCTTGTCTCTTCTGGGTATATGCCCAGTAGGGGGATTGCTGGTTCGTATGGTAGCTCAATTTCCATCTGTTTTACATATCATCAAATTGATTTCCATAGTGGCTATACTCACAGATCCACCAGTAGTGGACGAGAGTTCCTATCTCCCCACAGCCTCTCCAACACTTATTGATTTCTGATTTTTTGAATTTGGTTATCCATGAGGGTGTTAGGTGGTATCTCATTGTTTTGATTTACATTTCTTGTATGGCTAATGATTGGGAACATTTTCTCATGTGTTTATTGGCCATTCTGATTTCTGCCTCTGTGAAACTACTGTTCCTTTCCTTTGCCCACCTCCTCAGTGGGCAGTTAGTCTTGCTCTGTTTGTGTTGCACTGTTTTTGAGGAACCAGGTGCCATTTTCCAGGGACTCAATGAGCACTGGCTCTTTCTGGCAGACTTTAAGAAATGTGTTTTCGAACTGCCGGTGGCTAATATTGCTATGGAATTAGCCTAACACTTTATCCTCTTGTGACTTCACTCTTTCCCTAGTGAATCAGTCTTCTGTTATCTGGAGAGCAAGCTGGGTGGTCCTCCCAGGGACCACTGTTTGGATTGATGTGGATGCACAAGGATGGTGCTGCATTGCACCACTTCACCAGGAGCTGGGATGGTACAGCCCACGGCAGCCTGGGACACTGCATGGGGTGCATGGGGGTGCCCATTGCAAGGGGAGCGCTGTGGAAAGAGTGGGTTGGCCACTCCTAAGTAGAGCACCATGAATAGTGGGTAGAACCACCTGATCAGGCAGATTGCTGCGGAGACTGGGCAATGGTTCCTATAGCACCTCAGAATTCAGGCCAGCACTGTTGGAACCTCCCTGGGCCACGAGAGGCCCAAGGCATGCGGGAGAAAGAGTCCTCAGTCAGATGGACCCCCAGAGGACATGGAAGAGCTCTCCTCAAACACACAGGCTGTAATTCCCCTATAAAAAATTGGGCAGAAAATTCCCAGATGGGTGGGCTTCTCCAGCCTCAGGCTACTCTGCACAGTGTGGGGACTCCCAGCTGGGTGTAGCAGACATTATTGCCCTAGGCTAAGTGGAGTGTTCTGGCCAAACTGAAAACCCAGTTTGCCGAAACCGCAGGGTGGATAGAAGCGAGTGAAGCCAAAGCAGCCACACAGCTGAGCCCCATCCCTTAGCACTGGGGTGCAAGGGTTCAATCTCTGCCCTGCACTGACTACAAGCCGAGACTCCAACTAAACAATGCCTCTGTGCTGGCTCCAACAGTCTCACCAGCATTACCAGTGGAGACAGCGGCGGAACTAGGGTCAACCCCCCGCCAAGCTTCACTGTGGCAAGGTCCAAACCCCTCAAACCCCACAAATCTGTGTCTACTTATCTTTAGGGGATCCTCTAGATCTGGCAGTGCTGAATTTCTCTTTCAGACACTTTCCCCGATCTCCTGCTGATTCCTTCTGGAGAGTATCTTACGGAAGCCATCTTAAGGAAGCTTAATGACTAATTTTTGTTGAGTGTTACAAGCATGTATTGCATTGCATTAATTCTCCTTTGACACTGTTTCTAGTTGACTGCTGGGTTTCAGGCCTTCTGACAAGGTCCCTGTCTTCGTTTCTCTTACTACTCTCTTGATGAAGCCTTTTGAAGTACCAAAGTGTTTTATCTTTATTACGTCCCACTCGTCTATTTTTTCTTCCTGTGAGTGTGCATTCTCCTTATTTCTGATAGCCCAGGTATTCCCTGAGCTAAAATTCTTATTTTTGTCCAAATTTTCTCATTTGATGGTCCTGATAGTTTGGGGTTTTACCTTGAGGTCTGTGATCCACCTTGAATTTGTTTTTGTGTATTAAGTGAGGTAAGGGTCTTGTTTCATTTTTCTGCAGGTAGCTATCCATTTTTTCCAATACCATTTGTTATACAGGGGATCCACTTACCATATGATGTTTTTGTGGCCCTTATCACAGATCAGTTGTCTGTACTTGGCTGATTTTTATCTCTGGATTTTCCATTGATCCATGTATCTTGGTGTTTTGACAACTGTGACTGTATAATACGTTTTAAAGTCAGAGAATATCAGCCCTCCTGCTCTTTTCTTCTCTTGAGGAGTTCTTTGCCAATTCTGAGATTTGTCCCTTTCCATATAAAATTGGTAGTCAGTTTTTCCATTTCTTTGAAAGAAAGGTGCTGGTATTTGTATATAGATTACATTGAACTTATATAGTGTCTGAGGTAGGATTGACATCTTTACAATATTGTCTTCCAACTCACGAGCATGGAATATTCTTGCAATAATTTTCTCTGGTGTTTCTCATACATTTTTTTTAGGCATATTCTTGAAGCTAGCAGCTGAATTTGTGACCACTATGCCACCTGGGCTTACGTAGGCATATTCTTAGATATCTTAATTTATGCTTGCCTATCGTGAAGGGTACTACTTTCTTAATCTCTTTTTCTGGAATCCCATCAGTTGTGTATAGCAATCCAATGAGTTTCTGTTTGTTGGTCTTGTATCCTATCACTCTACCACATTCCTTTATCACAGTGGTTCTCAACCTTTCTAATGCCATGACCCTTTAATACAATTCCTCATATTGTGTGATCCCCCCAACCACAAAATTATTTTTGTTGCTACTTCATAGCTGTAATTTTGCCACTTTTGTGAATTGTAGTGCAAATATCTTATATGTAGGATGTATTTTTATTGTTACAAATTGAACATAAGTAAAGCATAGTGAGTAATCACAATAGAGTATGTAATTATATATTGTGAATATTTATTTTTAATTAAAAATAAATGAAATTTGTCTTGAAACATGGTGTAGCATGCGTAGCAGTCTTCACACTGGATGCACTTATGTGGGAGTATTTGCATGTGGGCAAACCTGCCTGGAGACAGATAGAGGAGCAGTGCATTTTCCAATGATCTTAGGTGATTCCTGTGAAAGGGTCATTTGACCCCCAAAGCGGTTGTGATCCACAGGTGGAGAACTGCTGCTCTATCACTTTCAGCACTACCATTGTGGAGGCTCTGTGGTTCTCAATAAATAAAATGATATCATCTGCATGTAGCAATAGTTTCACTTCTTCTATTCCCAGACAAATACCTTTGATGTCTTTCTGTTGCCTTATTTAGCTAGCTAGGAACTCCAGGACAATGTTGAATAAAAAGAAGGACAAGGGGCAACCTTGTCTCATCCCCTTTTTCAGTGGGAATGTTTTCATCTTTTCTCCATTAATTATAATGCTGGCTGTTGGTTTTTCATCTATAGCTTGTAGTATATATAGGTAATTTCCTTCTAATCCTATCTTCTTGAGGGTCTTAATTGGTTTTGAAGTTTGTCAAATGCTTTTTCTGCATCTAATAATATTGTCATGAGGTTCTTATCTGTTTTCTTGTCAATGCGATGGATAATGTTGATAGATATTTGGATTTTGAAACATTCATGTATCCTTAGCATGAATCCCACTTATGATCATGGTAAATTATTCTTTTTATATATCTTTTAAATTTTATTGGCCAAATTTTTGTTAAGGATTTTTGCTTGATGTTTGTTAGAAACATAGGCCTGTAGTTCTCTATTAAACAGTTGCTCCTTTGCAATGAACTGGAAGAGTTTGTACTGAATTGGTTTCAGTTTTTCCCTGAATGCTTGGTAGAATTCTGTGAAGCCATCTGGGCTGGGACTTTTTGTAGTTGGTAATTCTTTGATAACCTTATCTATTTCTTCTTTTGGTATCGGTCTTTTCAAGTTCTTGATGTCTAGATGAGACAATCTGGGGAGTTTTTCTTTATCCAAGTATTTGTCCATGTCTTCCAAATTGTACTCATTGGCATACAGACCTTCGTAGTACTGTGTAATTAGTCTTTTGATATCAATAGCATCCATTGTAATTTTCCCTGTTTTATCCCTTATTCTGGGTATTGACATCTGCTCCTTCCTCTCTTTTGTTAGATTTGCCAACGGTTTGTGTTCTGTTAATTCTTTCACAGAAATAGCTGTGTAGTTCCCCCCACATTGTTTTCTCACTTGTTTTTCTTCAACTTAATTTTAAAAATTTCTTCTTTTGCTCCTAGAAAGATTATTCTTTGACCTTTTCAACTGCCGAAGGCTTTGTGACACAGTATTGAGTATAAGTCTCTTCCTTCTTCATGTATACATTAATTGCTATCAAACAATCTGTGATAACTGCCTTTGTTGTACCCCTTAGGTTTTGGTACATTATATTCTCATCCTCATTAGTTTTTAGAAACTTCCTAATCTCAGTGCCCATTCCTTTTGAAGAATAAAGTTATTCAGCCTGTACATATTTGAAATTTTAATCTCTTTTGTTGATTTCCAGCTTTATTACATAGTGGTCAGAGAAAGAAGTCTGAGTGACCTGTTTAAGTTTGAAGTTACTCAAGCTTTACTTGTGCCCCAGCATGTTCTCTATTTTCAAATATGTGTCACGTGCACTTGAAAAGATTGTAATTTTCTTGTATTTGGTTGAAGAACTCTGAAAGTGCTTATCCAGGTCAAGATATCTAATTGCTGAGTTTAGTTCTATAGCTTCCTTGTTAAGCTGCTTTCCCCTGATATGTCTTTCTTGAAGAGCGGTGTATTGAAGTTTCCTACTAAGAATGTTGACCCTGTGATTTCTTTTTTCATCTTTTGAAGGATTTGATTGATTACTTTTACATATCTCTTACTGGGTACACAGATGTTTATTATGCTCACTGACTCTTGGTCTACTCATCCCTTACACATTTTATAGGGCCCATCCTTATCTCTTGTTTTGTCCTACACCTTGAGATCAATGTTGTCAGATACTAGGGTTGCAACTCCTGTTTTTTATTTTTAAAAATTGTGTTATCTTAGTATACTTTTTGCCAGGATTTTGATTCTCAACCAGTCTTTGTGAACTTGAGACGTGTCTATTGCAGATAACCTATTGACGAGTTTTATTTTCTAATTCAGTCTCCTATCCTTTGTCTTTTAATGGGTAAAAGCAGACCATTGATGTTCCAAATTATTACATTCATCTGTGGATTTTTTGCTGTAATTTTGTAACTTTTGTGTTAGATATTTTATTGTCACTCCTCCTTAGCAGCGTGTGTGTGTGTGTGTGTGTGTGTGTGTGTGTAGATGTAGGTGTTGGGGGATTCATTCCTGTATTCTTTTCACCATTGGGTCAGTGACACCTTTGGTGTTGCCTTCAGTGCTTTGACTTCTGGATATTGTTTTGCTATGATTGCACATCTTGAACCTCCCATTCAGCTCCTCATCCCCCAAACCAGAAATTGCCATGGAGATTCCAATGTGGTTACTCCTACCTCTGCACCATCATTGTACTTTCAATATTCTTTGCCTGCACTATAATTCAAATGCATCAATTCTTCTTCTTCAATCTTCTTTATTCGATATTCAACTTTCACATGTAATATAGGGCAATTGAACTTTCTTTGACTTGGGTTAGATACACCTTGCTCTTCAAAATGATACCCTTCAACACCTTTTAAAAGAGATCTTATGTAGAATATTTGTTCAATGCAATGTGGTGTTTGATTTCTTGACTACTACATCTATGATCATTGAATGTCGATCAAGCTAGATTAAATCCTTGACAACCTCATTTGCCCCTTTCCTTCCATTTTTTGGTGATAATAAACTTTGGTCCAGTTGTGAGGGTATTGATTTTCTTTACATTGAGTTATATGCTATATTGAAGATTATAATATTTCATCTTCAACAGCAAGTTTCTCAAGTTCTCCTCACTTTGAGTTAGCAAGTTGTGTCATCTGCATATTGTAGACAGTTAATAAGGTTTTCTCCAATCCTAATGCTGAGTTCTTTTTCTTATAATCCAGTGTTTTTTATTATCTAATTAGCATAAAGTTTGAATAAATATTGTAAGAGGAAAAAATGTTGATCCTTACATTTCCTGATTTCAAACTGTGCAGTATTCCCTTACTATGTTTGAAAGATTGCCTCTTTATCTATGTACAGTTTACACATGAGCACAATGAAGTGTTCTGGAATTCCAGTTCTTCTGAATGCTATGTATAGTTTATCACTATCCTTATTATTATGCGTATCTTCCAATTATTTTTAGTAATTTTCTGCTGAGTTTTTATCATTCTCTATTTATGGGATCATAGTATCTGCAGAAAGCACTATTTTTACTTCTTTGCTTATTTGAATTTTTTAATTTTCTTTTCTTGCTAATACTTCCAGTACTTCTAATGTCGAGTCATTTTTGCATAGTTACTCATGATTATTAATTGTGTGTGTGTGTAGCTGGATTTCAGTGATTAGGAGTTTATTTTATTTTATTTTATTTTTTCAGAATTTTCTCTTCCATATGCTCATGAGGGATATTGGTGTATAATTTTCTTTACTACTAATATCTTTGCCTGTTTCTGTTGTTAAGTTTACTCTTGTTTTGTAAAATGGATTTTTGATTGTTCTCTCCTTTTTATACTCTAAAATAGCTTAAGTAGAATTGATGTCAGCATATTTTTCTCAGTATTTATTTAATTATCTTGTAAGGAGCTAGTTGGCATGGTGGGGTGTGCTTTGTGGATAAAGGTGAGGCATTCTACTCCTATACTGATTTACAGTCTCAGAAACCCACAGTTGCAATTCTATTCTGTCCTAAAAGGTCACTGTGAGTTATAATTAATGATGGCAGTGATCTTGGAAATTGAGCTTATATCATGCAGTATTATTTCAGCACGTTGTTAATCAATACTTGGTTTTGATTTCCTTGATCTTTCTAGTGTTGATTGAGGCATTGATCTGAGCAAGTGCTTTGTAGCATATCCCCCCAATTTTATTGACATATAATTCACATATCATACAATTCAATAGTTCAGTCACATCAAGAAGAGTTGTACAATCATCACCACAATCAGTTTTAGAATGTTTTCTTCAATTTTGCACTCATAGTTACTAGCTCTCCATGGTCCCCCAAACTCCCCTGCCATAATCCCACGGAACCATTAATCCAGTTACTATCTCTATAGATTTGCCTATCCTGAATTTCAGATGCAGAAAAACTTTAAAAAACAAACAAGAATAGCAAAGTAAACAAAAAACCTCATTCAAAAGCAGAAAATATTAATAACTAGAACAATTTAAACAAATATAAGGGTGATCAAATGAGAGGATGCTTAATATTAACCTAACAGCATCTGCAACAATCCACTTTCTAATGCATTCTTCATGTTAGGAAAGCTATTCCCATTCATGCTTCGTGGTCAGAAGGGATTTTCCAGGGGCTTAATCCATGCGTTTTCCCCTTCATTTAAAAGAAAAATTTTTAATTGAAACAGTGATCAAATGGGTCAAAATGGAGATCAAATGATAAGATACTAATTTTGACCCAACAATCTCTGCTATAATTAACTTTCCAATGCTCTGTCTGAAACAGGACTATTCATATTCCTCAACTAGATCAGAGGGCTTTACCAGAGGCAAATCCACGTGCAGACCCTGCCATTGGGTTTTGGGCTTCTACTTTCATTCATTGCCTTTTGCAAGCCAGGTGTCCATGATTTAAGTTCTGATGCTTCTTTAGATTTGGATTATATTATTTACAGTCCTTGTATCACACAGGCCAGTGTGGGTGTACTTTTTCCATGTGGACTTAGTCAATGATGGCTGCTGGTTTAAAAACAATTCTTTAAAACTGCAGACACTCTTCTTTCTGATAATTGGACACCATCTAGTTTCTTTTGCACACTTTTCAATAGCACCCTTATCCTCAGTGATTTCTTCATGAGATTGGACATCAAAGCAGAGCCATGCCATAAAAATTAATTGTTCTAAGATTTGGGCTAGAATTAAGTGTAAGCCCCAAATCCATGCATGTATTTCTAGTTTATGTATGTCTCCTATTCACTTTAGAAACAACATTATCATTTGATGGTCAATCATCCCTTTGGGGCTGTTTCTCCACTTCCACTGTTTTCAAGTCAGCGTTTCTTACAGTGATTCTAGAGGGCAGGGTAGAACTGCTGCTGTAGGTCTCTGAGTTTACTAATCTCCATTAGAATAGAAAACCTCATCCTTCCGCTTCATTTCAAACTGCTAACCTTGCAGTTATTAGCCCAGTGCATCTACTGAGATTTGCTAGTGTCATTAGTTTATCCAATGGTATAGAACTTAAAATACTATTGATAAACATGGAAGAAACACACCAGCCTGGTGACCACAAGGTGTTGAAGGAATCTGGTGTCAGGCATCAAAGAACTAAAATTATATCATTATAAATAAGGGGGAGTACAGATTGGCGACCCAAAGCCCATCAATAGGTGAAGCGACATCCTCTTACAGAGGGGTTGCAGGGAGATGAACCAGTTAAAGTACAGTGTAGTGACAACGAAATATGCATCTTTCCTCTAGTTCTCAAATGCTTCCTCCAACTCAGTATCAGGCTCCCGGTTCTGCCAGACAAGTCCATGGGGTTGTACATGGAATCAGAAACATGGGGAATTTGGGATGGATGTTCCCTCGGGACTAGTGATGGTAGTGGTGGTGCTGGGAAGGTGGAGGAATGGTGGAGTAGAAAGAGGGAACTAATTTCAGGGATCTACATATAACCTCCTCTCTGGGACATAGCCAGCGGCGAGGTGGGTGGGGGGATACGTTGGACAGTGTACAATAGGAAAAAGCAGTAACAATTTGTAAATTATTAGGGATTCATGGGGGGAGGTGGGAGAGGAAGTGGGGGGAGCTGGAACTGGGGGCCTAAGTGGAGGGAGGATGTTTTGAGAGTGATGGTGGTGACAAGTGTGCAAATGAGACCTGCATACAATTGATGAATGTGTGGATCGTGAGGGGAGTTGTATGAGTCCCCAATAATATGATTCATTAATAAAAGGGGGGGAAGGGAAAGAGGGGCTTATACCAAGGACTCAAGTGGAAAATGTTTGGAAATGAATGTGGCAACATGTGTGCAAATGTGCTTGATACAGATGATGTATGTAGCTATAAAAGACCCCATAAAATTATTTTTTTAAAAAGTACACAAACTACATTATGTTTTAAGAAAGAGTTGTAAAATACTAATAAAAAATATTAAATAATAACCTGACAAAACAATAAAGCTGTCATTTGAGGTATTCCAAAAAAAAATACTGTTGGTAAAAGGAAATATGAGTAGTGGCCAGCTATGAGCCACAATACATGAATTATTGATTTGTGCGATTAAACTCTTAAGTGACTGGAAACTATTTACACCTACAATGGAGGGTGGTCATAGGATCAATCTTTAATAATATACAGCACATCTACTAGATTAACACATGTTATAATAAATCAAGGAGGATATTAAAATGGCAAGTATATGGTAATTCTGGACCACTGTTCATTTGGCACCCTCAAGGCCAGAGATTTAAACGAAAGATTAGTTCTACGTCTTTAGGCTAGTAATCATCCACTTCTTCCACTAGAAGTTTCATCTTTAAATCCAATGGGTACAGATGAGTCTGAGATCAAGCCCAGTTCACATAGTGGAGTTTCCACACTGAGTCTTTCTGGTGAGGCATATGAAGGATGTTGTACAACTCAAAAGAACAGAGTCTAAAGTATCAGCAGTTTATAGTGGATGCACTGGGTCACCACGAACTACATAGAAACTAGGTCAAAAGTGTCTAATTAGGAACCTAGTATAAGATAGATTTTCCCTAGGGTTCCACATAAATATTATTGAATGTTTCTCCCCTCATTGGAAGGTTGGTCCTCCTCATTTTCCTACCAATAGAATTATAATTGCCTTCTCTGAAACATACATCGTCCACCCCCATCCACACTTGACTTGAATAGCCAGTAAGTTTTCCTTATCTCATTGGTGAAGAGTGGGAGTATCTGTTGGATTAGGGTGACTTTGTATAATTTTTTCAATGACAGCAAGCATGTATATTGGATAAGAATGTATACTGTGTTTCCCTTGGATGGAGATGTCTGTTAGATCAATTTTTTTTAAGTTTGTTGTTAAGTTTTTTTCTATATTTACAGAGTTTCTTTCTTGACATTCGGTCTTATTCTGAGAATGGTGTGTTGAAGTCAACAGTTAATATTATCATATCAATTCTTTTTATATATTTTATATTTTAACATTTTTAATATTATCATTTCAATTTTGTGTGGATTGGTATAGTTCAAGGGTACTTCATTGGGTGAATATATGTTTATTATAGGTGTGTCTTCTTGGGCTATTGTTCCATTCATCATTACATCTTATTACATTATTTGCCCTGAAGTCTATTTTCCCATAGATTAATATTGCTATCCCTGCTTTCTTTGGGTTGTTGCATGTTTGGTATGCTTTTGTACAGCCTCTGCTTTTTACTCTACTCAAGTCAGTGTTTGTGAGGTGTGTTTCTTGTAGGCAGCATATTGATGGATTTTGTTTTCTTATTCCACTGCTATTCTGTCTGTTTACTGATGCAATAAGTTCATTAACATTCAAGGAAAATTTTGATATGTACGTATTTGTGGCGGTCATGTACTTGATGTCAATTTCATGATTGGGAGTGTAGGGGTAGGGTCTAGCCTGACACTCTGGAGATAGTCAGTGAGACCTCTGTGTGGGCACGACTTTCTCCTGAGGATTCTGGGAACTCTCGCGGTATTTCCCAATTGGAGGAGAGAGACTAGACTGAGTTCCTGGGAGAGGAACTACTGACAAAATGAGACAACAGCATGCTGATTGATCCTAATTCCTGGAGACTGGAGGAGCCGGAGGAGAAGCCACATGGGCTTGCCTTGATGGGACCAGACCTCTGGGGATGGAGAAACCACAGAGAGACTTCTGCCAGTGCCAAGATGCTTCTACCCCAGCTGGATACATAAGACTCTGCACCACTGACCTGTGAGTCTCCTGGTGTCATTGCACGTGCTTCATAAGTTGGAAGGAGACTTTATAGACTAGTATCAGACATATGGACTTATAATTTTGAACTTGATTAGGTTGGGATGTTTTCTCAGTGTTCCATTCCTCTTGTATATAAACCTTTCCTTATATCCATATGCATGTCTATGAATTTGTTTCTCTAGTTTACCCGGACTAACTCAGTATTTGATACAATCCTTTTTCTTTATATCTAGATGTATATATGTAGATGTGTGGTTCCTTTGTTCTTCCTATATTACTTTGCTGCTTTGGATGTTGCTTTATGTATGTTGGTTATTGTGAAGAATGGTCTTGCATGTTAGATTCAGGTTGTATTGTTATTGTTGATTTTTTGACCATAATATTTCATTGAGTATTTTTGTTGTTTTGGTTTTATTTTTTGTGGATTCTTTCATTTTCTCATTTTCTTGGAAAGCTTTTATTTATCTGTCATATTTGAATGATATTTTTTCAGGGTACAAAATTCTAGGTTGACAGTTTTTTCCCTTCTTGCCACTGTATATGTTAGTTCATTGTATGCTTGATTGCATGGTTTATCCTGAGAGATCGTAAGTTATTCTAATTGCTGACTTTTTGTGTGCAATTGTTCTCTTTTCTCTGGATGCCCTTAGAAATTTTCCTTGTTGTTGATATTATTTAGACATGTTGTTTAAGAAAATATGGGGACTTTGCATTTTGAGATTTCTCCTGATTGGGGTTCCTTTGCCTTGCTGGGTTATTATCTTTTCATCCATGGACACTGAAGTAAGTTTTATTGCAGGAGTTACTGAACTGTATTCAGTGTGGACTTGTTGTTTGTTTGTTTCTTCTTCTTCTGAAATCCTTCTAAGACAAATTGTTTCTCTTGATTGTGTTGCACATCTTTTTCAAGCTTTTCTCAGCTTCTTTGCATTTAATGTTACTTGTTCTTTTAGCTTGGGTTCTGTAGATTTATATTCAAGTTCACTAATTCAGGTTTCCATATCTTTGATTCTGTTTCTCTGTGCTTTTATATTATTATATAATTATACTACAGTAGTGCTTGACTTTTGTATTTCTTTTCGAAGTTTTTCTTGTAAAGCATGTAGTGATGTTTCTAGCTTTTCTTTTTTTTCCCTTCACTTTTCCTCTTTGATTTTTTCTTCATCTGTTGTATGAGTGTAATCATTCTTTAATTTTTTTCCTGCTAATTCCATAATCTGTTCGATTTCAGGCAGTTCATTTTCATTTGGTATTTGGTTATTTTTATCTGCTGCATTTATTATTTTGGGGTGTACCACTGCCCTCTGGTGGGAGTGGGAGGTCCAGCCTTGCTCCTGGATTTGAACCGCCAAGCCAGTGGACCACAGTCCCGCACTCAACCACTACCCTTCTACTGTGCTTCTTATGTGTGAAATGACATCTTCTGTTGTTTTCTTTACATGTTTATGCAGATATTAGGGTATTACGGAGGTGGGGTAATATGAGGCAGATAATTCTGTTAGGTGGTGCAGTAGAGAGAGGGGTAGTAGAAAGTGAATATTAAGCATCTTGGCAATATTGTTACGTTAAGTATTAGTGTGGAGATCAAAGAATGGAAGAGGAAGTATTAGAAGATGGGCAAAGAAGAGGAAAACAAAAAAAGGGAGGAATCTGGTAGTGTTAATAATTGGTAGGTTAAAGAAAGAAAATCAGACCCAAATAATTATCTTATTTTGCAATTAGGAATCACTAATAATATTTGAGAGAGAAGAAATATTGTAAGACTAGTGTCAGTTTTGGTTTTATGATGTTGAAATAGAAATATAAAGATTAATGAGATTAAAGGAAAATGGTAAAAGGTAGGTGTAATGGACTATGAAATAAATATTTAGATACCAAAATTAAAAAACAAGAGGGCAAGAGAAAAAAGTATCAAAAATAAGAATAGAAAAATAATACTAGAGTAAGAAGTGAAAAATCTATTAATATATATTTGTTTGGGTCTCAAGCATTTCCAAGAGCTTTTTCTTTGATGTAGGTTCCAATTTTTGGATAGATGATATGTTGAGAGGCTAGAAGACATGCACAGTGAATTGAATGTAAAATATTAAAATAATTAAAAGAGTTTTTTGTCCTTACATACACTAACTTATGGAAAAATTCTTATTAGGGTTGAATTATAAGAATAGTGCAACTAAGTCCACAATGGAAGAAACACATCATCATTAGGCATCAAATGATTGTGAATAATTTAATCCAAAGTTGAAGGAACAACCAGAGCCTAAATAGTGAGAATCTGCTTTGGAGAAGGCTGTGGATGACAGTGGGAGCCCAAGATACATTTGTGAGAACTACATAGAAAATAAGCCCCCAGTGATCTCCCACTATCCATAGTTAAGGGATGGCAGGAAAGTGATTAGTAAAGAGTGCATCAGAGAGAGGAGTATAGAAGAAGATCAAAAGGTAAATCTGACTTGAAGCTTTAAAACATTGTTAGTTGATTCCTACCCTGTAATGTACTCTGGACTTGATGTGATGTGTACTTGCGTTTTGTATTTTGTTTGTTCATGTTAGAGCTTATCTCAAAAGTGTGATGTCGTTGCAGTGACCCTCTTTAAGCAGTGCTATATGATTTTTCTGTTTTGCAGTACATGAAACCAAGGATTGGTGAACCTATTGGGGGGAGGGTGTTGGGCACGGTACAGCCAGGGTGTATGTGTAAAAGAGAAAAAATGTTGAGGAGTCAATTTCAAGGAAGGAAAAGAACATTTGGAAACTGATAGCAATTGTACAATACTGATTGTCATGATTGAACTGTGGAATGATATACTTGTATTCACTCCCAATTAATAATAAATTAAATAAAACAATAGTGCAAAGCTTTGTTTTAAAGAGAGGGAGAGTATAGGAGTGATAGAAGACAGAGCAACAACAAAAAAACAGCTGTGATCTAGACTTTGTCTTCGTGTGATATCTGGACTGTGTGAAGCAATTGTCTTTTGAGGAGTAGGGGACTATGTCTGGTATGATGTTTTGAATGTCAGGTTAGTGTTGAGATTACAGCTAGGGAAGTGATTTTGGTGTCTGATGTGTCTGAGAATCCTATATTTTTATAACTTAAATTAATTATCTTAAAGGAGTAGACCTCTATTGGATCATGTCAGATGGGATGGGGTTTCCTGTTCTTGAATGGTAGAGGTGACGAAGTGGGAGATGGTGCTATAGGGTTTTATAACTGTCACCTACCTAGGTGGTTTAGGTGCGAAGAATGAAGCAATATCTTACTCAGGGGGCAGGTTGCTTACCTGAGCGGTGTGGGGCTAGTGACAGGGGATAGCTGATGGAATTGCTAGGTCTATCAAGTATGTTAGCAGGGGAAGCTTCTGGGCCCAAGGCTTTTAGTTTTTGTGTCATGCCCAAGCATAAGCCTCTGCTTTGTTAAACTGCTATTGCTCTTTTGACTTGTATTGCTATGCAAATACTTGCTAATGTGCCAGGTGTGGTGGTTCATAACAAAAGATGTTAAAAAACAAAACAAAAAACCTGGGAACGGCCATGCTTAAGACAGTGGCCTTGCAGAGTTATATCTGGGGTGGGTGGGAGGAGTGAGGGGCGTTTGTTCAGGGGGACTGGAGCTCCACTAGCTTGTGTGGAAAGTTGTTCACTATTTAAGTCTTCCCTTCAGGCTCCCCTGTAGAGCTACCCCTTCATGGCTCCGCATGCTGCATAATCCCTGCTACTAGGGAGGTTGGCCTTTAAGAGTATCAGAATTGAGAGCCTTTGACTTGGGATGAAACCATGACTATTTGTGCTTATATCATCCCCAGGCTGGTCAAATAGTGCTATGTTCCTGCAGCTCAGGAAGTTCACCACTTTAGCTAGTTCTGGGACTGGGAAAAATCCATCAGGACATTTGGAGAGAGGACTCATTGAAAAGGGGAGTCTATTGACAGGCATTAATTCGTTAAGTTTGTGTCTACTTACATTTATGCTGAAAATTTTGTGGTCTGGGCGTGTAGCTATCCTTCTCTGTGACCTCTGCTGGTTTCGGCAGAATCCCTCCTGTGTGTACTATGTTCGTCATCTGGCTCCAGTTCCACTCTCTGTGTCTTTATTGTTTACTTGCTCAATTTCAGGATAAAGAAGTTTATAGAGGGTTGAGCCCCGGTGGCGTAGTGGTT
The DNA here is from genome assembly GCA_004026705.1 of Nesogale talazaci. Lineage (NCBI taxonomy): Eukaryota > Metazoa > Chordata > Mammalia > Afrosoricida > Tenrecidae > Nesogale > Nesogale talazaci. The sequence continues at coordinate 43,695 of PVJH01018715.1, forward strand.
GTGTGCGGGACTGTGGCCCACGGGATGGAGGTTCAATTCCAGCTCCACGGAGCAAAGGCTGGGCCTCCTACTCCCACCACCCGAGGGCAGTGATGCCCCCCCCCAAAACAAAACAACAACAACAAAAAAGAAGTTTATAGAATACTTCATGTTTACATTATTTAGTGGTATGTAGATTTGACTTATAATTGTATCAATTAATGTCCCTTGTTTTTTGGTGTCATTGAGTCATTTCCAATACACAGCAAACCTTATTCACCACAGAAGGTCTTGCTCCATCCCCACAATTGTTCCTATACCTGAGCACATTGTCACAGCCACTGTGTCTATTCATCTCCTGGAAGGGAACCTGTCCTACTGATTTTATGTCCAACATATATAAAATGAAATGTCATCATCCTTGCTTCTAAGGGGCATTCTGACCTTTTTTCCTCCAAGGCAGATTGGTTTGTCATTTATATAGTCCATGGGACTTTCATTATTATTCTCCAGCACCACAATTCAAATGCATCAATGCTTCTTTCATCTTCTTTATCTGAAGTTCAACTTTCACACATATACAAGGAAATCAGTGCTATTTGCATCTTCTCTTTCTTTTCCTTCATTAAGATTTCCAGGGTTTGTTCACTATGTAAATCTTCTCAAAGAACCAACTTACAGACTTGTTTTTGTGTCTATTTTCTTTTCTGTTTTATTTATTTATGCTCTAATCTATACGCCTTTCTGCGGGAAACTTTAGGCTCTTTTCTCATATGTTTGAGTTACTGTGATATGTTGGTGATATGAGTGTTTTTTGGTATAAAA
>PVJH01018716.1:0-44490 GCA_004026705.1 Nesogale talazaci
TTGATATTCAGGGTTCCCCTTTCTCCTCTCCTGGGCTCATTCTGCTCGTACAAAAGAACCTAGCCATTAGTAGTGATAAGACCTGAGGCTTTAGCAAATGGACCCTGTTTGAAAATATTTTTTTTTCAATTTTCCTACTTATATAGGTGACGTTTTTGTATACAGAACATAAGACAGCGGTTAAGACACAATCGTCTTATATTCTCAAGGTGATTGTACGAGTCCATTTGGGGTGAGCTTTGTAGGGCTCACACTTCACACAAAGCTCTGTTACCTCTGGATGAACACTCCAACTTTCTCAGCTATCTTTCTTTTCTCCTTAGCTTTTATCACTGACCGTAGTGGTGGATGCTAGTTTCAAGACCACAATGTAACAGATAGCACATTTGTCATCTTCTCCTGTCCCAGACACTTGGCCTGGATGCTCATCTTCCTGCTCAGGTCCCGGGCTCACCCCGCCTGACAAGTCACAGGGTTCAAAACCTCTGCTCAGCAACATGAGAGATGCTTTCTGAAGACTCCAAGGTCAACTATGAGGAACAGAACACTCCAGTAAATCTTTGATCGCCAATGCACTCTGCGCCTCTACCAGTTTCTCCACAGTGCTCCCTCCTGGAGGTGTACCTTTCTCAAGACGCTGCAGAAGACGAAATCCAAACCCCTCGGGAACTGAAGCAACCCCCTGCTTTGCTTTATTGGGTTGCTTTGCTTCCTTATTGTTATTATTTCAATCCCAAGAGCTCATCTTCCACACATAAAGGCTGTCTGAGGCATCGGCCTTCAGCAGACCACTCTGGAAAGTGCACAGCTGGACAGGAGGCAGCAGCAATGGCAACAAGGTCCCATCGTGAGTTCTGCCTGCCCCCCACCCCCCGCCCGACCCCAGCTTTCTAACTCATGCCAAAACAAAACAAAACACACACGTAAGACGGTCGGCCTGAGCTGGAAACCAACCTATGAAAGAGAAGCTGCCATGAAGCTGAGAATCAAAGGAGGAGAAACTGAACCACCGAGATCACAGAGTGCACTGCCGCTCCTTGGGAGTGCTGCCTTTTCTGTAAAAAGCCAGGGGCTCCATACTGGTCCCCATCATCCTGGCCTCTCCTTGATGGGAGGGGTCCTGGGCTGGCCTTGTTCTGAGCACCTGGGGGAAGGCGGAGTCCTGCTCTAGCGTTCCAAGGAAACGCAGAGCACCGAGGGACAGGACAGAAGCTCCTCACAGATGCAGAGTCCTAAGAAAATCCCAGGGAAGGCGAACCAGGCAGTAATCAGGCTGTCACACCAGCACACAGGCACACTCCTACCTCCTGTCAAAAAGCATCAGTTGACAACCTCATGACTACTAAGTCCTAATTGCTATTTCCAGATCAGTAACACGTTGTATGGAAAGAGTGCCATGTCTGTTCCACTAAGGCCATCTAGTGTACACACACTGGCTGAAGCTGCCCCTAACCATCAAAGAGGGAGAGAGAAAACCAGGCCCTTTTAAAGGAGTCAATTCCATCTCATAGGGACCCTGCCGACAGGCTCGCACTGCCCCCAGGGCTTCCAAGGCAGCAGCTGCCATAGCTTTCTCCCGCAGCATGGCTGGTGAGGTGGAACCCAGGGCCTTTCAGTCAGGATCCCAGTGTTAACTGCTGCAACACCAACCTCCTGGCTAGAGGCCAGAGAGAGCAGTACAATGATTGGCAGTGAAGCCTTTGCTACCTCTAACGAAAGAAAAAAGTTCTGTGAAACAAATGATCCCACTGTGCAGACCCAAGGCTGCCTATTGTTGTCCTCAGTAAACAATAACAATAACGGCTGACTTTTCCTGAGCACTAATTACGGGCAAAACAGGATTTTCAGCCTCGCACATTTATTAAGTCATTTATTCTTCAAAGCAGTCCCATCAGGTAAAATCCCAAAACAAAACCTATTGCCATCCAGTGGTTTCAGCTAGTGACAGCCTTATAAGGACATGGTAGAACTGCCCCCCACCTCCACCCCTGAGGATTTCCAAAGCTGTAATTTTTATGGGACCAAAGCATATCTCTCTCCTACAGAGCAGCCAGAGAGTTCGAACTGCCAACCTTTGGGGTAGCAACCAAGTGCTTAACCATCGTGCCACCAGGACTCCTCCTCTAGCTTATACATGAAACAGAAAGAGATCAAGACATTTGCTCTGAGATACATAACTAGCTGTGGAAACTGGGATGCAAACCCAGGCAACCTCCCCTTGTCTTGAGCACTTTCCAGACCCAGAGCCTCCTTGCGAGTTCAGCCGTGGCTATACTTTCAGAAAACCAGCTGAGACATCCACAGGCGTGCTAGACAGTCAGGATGAGCAAGTAAGAAGATGTGATCCTCACGGTGGCCTGTCGGCCTTGTATCAGCACAGCCTTAATCTCTGTGTGAACAGGAGGTTGAAAGCGTACAGGCCAACCTTCAATGGTCTGCAGGTTGCAAACTATGTCACCGGCATTTCATGGACCAGCAGGGACACCCATAGTGAACAGACTAGGAAGAAAGGCCTGGTGATCTACTTCGAAAAAAGAATTGACCCAATTGAGCTGGCTGGCTGGCTGGCTGAGTTTAGACGTGTCGTCAGGAGGGACTGGCCGAGGAGGCCAGTCAGAGGAGTGAGCACTTCAGCGACACGGGCCTCCCAGCAGCACACCACGGATCTTAAAGATGGTACAAGAGCAGACGCCACTTCATTCTGTTGCACACGACACTGCGGTGAGTCTCAAGAAGCCCGTCTGATGCCCAGTTCCTCTAATCATCTTGCCGATCTAGTTGAAAATCTTATCCGCAGTATTCTACATCCAAACTGGAGGACAGAGTACTAAAAGTTTATGTAAAGGTCTTGATTTGAATCCTAGCTGTGACAGACCGTGACAATGGAAAGTTCTACCTCTTCTTCCTCATCAGCAAACTGGGATAAGGATCAACCACCGAGGCTCGATTGCTGTACTAAGTGGAAGAACATAACCAGAGCCAAACAGGCCCTAAATAAATGGAGAGCACTATCATCATAAATTCTACAATATGATCCGGGGGGTGGAGGGTTGCACTTATTGTTTAATTCTGGGTATTTATTTATCTTTTTGGATGTTTACCCCGAATATTTAATTTTTAATTGATCTTAAATAGTTATTTACCCTCAAATATTTATTATTTCTTCTTGAATCCTAAAAGCACATCTGGGGGCAGCGGGGAAAAAAAACACATCTGTTCTATGCAAATGGTGGGGGTATACATTACTTTAAAAAAAATAGCACCTGAAATACTTTTTATAATGCAGAATCACCTGGCCAGCCCATGTTGCAAATTTTAATTTAAAATATACAAATTTTAATTTAAAGATACAAATTAAAATATACCAATTTATGGATTATGGGGCAGAGACTAGGCTGAAAGTAATCTTTCCTCTACTTAGTACAAATAAGTGGTATAAATGAGATTTCAGGGCACCATATCAATAATTGAAGGAGAAAAAATAACCTGTTTTCAAGTACTGAAGGAGCAATCTCTTACATGGTAACAATTGATATGCTAATTATAAATAATTCATCCATTCATTAGGTAGCCTAAGGACATGACAGTAATAAAACTCCATTTCATTAAACATTCTATAAAATTTAAATCTTTCACTTATTTAGACAGGTCTTTCTCCCAATTATCCCAAATTAGTGTGATTCTAGTCCTGGTTATATTTATTACACGGTCTAGTGGAACATTATATACATAGCAAGCCACATCTGACAGAAGCTTAATTAGATGATCAATTATTCTGGACTGGAGCTAGAGAAAAGCACCACAGGTCTTCCAGAAATCGTTCTGAATGGTCATAGATTCTGGCTGGAATTACTCTTAAAGCAACTTTAAAAGTAAGTGTTAGATAACTTAATTTGAAAACAAGATGCAAATTTTTACCTACTGTATTTCTAAATTTGGTTCTCACTCTTAGCGTATTTAAATTACTATTGCAGAGAACAATCTGGAAGATCCAGAGAAAACCAGGGATCTCCTCAAATACACTGACAGCCCTTTCTCCTACACCACGCCTGAACACCATGAAACACATGCCTGGACCATCCCCGCTTCATTTGAAGGTCACAACATGGGGAGGAGCAGAAACCTCAGGTCCTTGGCACACCTCATCCTTGTGCTTAGCAAAGTGCCAATCCGAGAAAAGTCCGGGTATCTGGATTTTCCATTCCATACTGTGAAGGAAAATCACTCGATGACACAAATGAGAGCCTCGGCTGGGCTCTCCAAGTGCCCATCAAGTCCATCGGTACACACGTCCCTCTCTGGATACCGACCCAGCTGTGTTTGTGCATCCCCTTCTCCATCCCTCAGAGGATGGCCCACCTCCTGCTGCCACAAGGAGATAGACCTCAGGGGGCTCAAAACCCCTAAACACTCTGCCCCTGCCAATCTAGCTATCATTACCCCTTCCATCAATTTCTTCCTCTTGGCCTTTCAATCCATTTTCTACCCTGACCCAAGTGTCATCGTTCTATAATGTAAATCTGAGCATGTCACACTCCTGCTAAAATTCTCTGTGGCCACCAACCTGACCCCACCTCCTTATCCTCAGAATATGATGACAACTCCTGAGCTGGCCTCTGTGGTGGTCATGTATTCGTGATGTCAAGTTCATGAGTGGGATGTAAGGTGAAATCTAACCTGTCTATCTGGAGATAGCCAATAAGTGGCCAATGAAGCCTGGTGTGGGCATGGCTTTTTCTCGAGAATTCTGGGAAGTCTCGCGGTACTTTCCAATTGGAGAAGAGAGACTTGACTCTCAGTCTCCGAGACGACGAACTACTGACAAGACAAGATGACAGCATGCTGACCAATTCTTATTCCTGGAGAATGAAGGACCTGGAGGAGAAGCCATATGGGCTTACCCTGATAGAACCAGACCTCTGGAGCCAGAGAAGTCACAGAGAGACCCCTGCCAGTGCTGAGATGCTTCTACCGCCAATGGGCACTGCTGATGAACCCTGAACCCTGGAAACGAGGAGCCATGGGGAGACCCCTGCCAGCACCAGGACACCTCTACTGCATGTGCTTCGTGAGTCAGAAGGAGACTTTATAGACTGGTATTGATATGGGCTAATATCAGACATGACTTTGGACTGGACTGGGTTGGATGCTTTCTCAATGTCCCGTTCCTCTTGTAGATAAACCTTTCCCTTATATCCATGTGTGTCTATGAATTTGCTTCTCTAGTCTACCCAGACTAACACAGCCTCTACACCCCTTGGCTTGATCTGTCACCTCCACTGCTAGCCTCCAGAGAGGGGATGGGGGTGGGGATGTCTCTCCTCAGCTGTCTCCTGCCCTGTCCTTTAGGCTGACTCCCACCAAATCTGTAAGGGCTGCTTCAGACCTCAGTGCTCCTCTCCTGAAGCCCTCTCGCCAGCTCCTCAGGTCATCGCATCCCTGCTCCGTGATGCCCAGGACCTTACTCAGTTCCATCACCACCCACAATGTCTGTATACCTTTGTGCCTGTGTGTGTCTCCACAGAATTGTGGGATTCTTGGAGAAGAGGCCTGATCTCAACACTCCCAAGCGAACACATGTGTTGAGAGGCCCTCAATGCTAGCTTCTTGAATTGGGGAGAAGTGAGTCAATGAATGAATGAACTGAGAGGCTCTTGTCAGGGGGCCCTATGTTCAAAAGCAGAGGCCACCACACCTGCTGTGTATCAGAATTACCTGGGGAGCTTTTAACAACACAAAGCGCTGGGCATCATCCCAAGCCTACAAATCTGAGCTGGGGACTGAGGCCAAGCCCCGTGTCTGCTTTACAGCTTCCCTGGGTGCCTCTGCGGAAGGAACCGGCTCAACATAAGTCCACCCAGACGATCTCTAAGAGCCACAGGGTACGCACGCAGTGTGCCTGCCCTAGAGACTTCCCCAGAAGCCAGTCCAGAAGGCAAGGTCAGAATCGAAAGATCCAGGTAAGGAGGCAACTCTATGCCACGCGCCTCTCACTGGGGCTTGATAAGGACTTCCGGCTTTTCACAGGTCCAACATTTGGCTTTCTGGGCTCGCCTCCAAGAGCGTTCCAAGTCCCCACTGCATTTAAAGCAACTTGAGGGTAAAGGCTAGTCTTCTGACAGGCCACAGCACTGCCGCCGAGCATACAGGGATGAAATCTGAAGAATTTCAAGCTGTCTTTACTCATGGATAAATATTTCATTCACTCGTGGTGGGAAAAAGTAAACTAGTTTTCAAATAAAGACCTCACTGTGGTGGTTAGCCACGTGATCCTAGCCTTCTGACAAAGAAAGTGACTGATGCATACCACATTTCTCAGATCCACACACGGAAAGCTCTGAGGAGCCACCATACTTAAAATGCATAACAAAGTGAGGGTCTATAGAGTGCTTTTCAACCTGTGGGTCTCGACCCCTTCGGGGGCCATACGACCCTTCACAGGGTTTGACTGATTCATAACAATAGCAAAAGTACAGTTATGAAGTAGCAACAAAAATAATTTTAGGGTTGGGGGGGTCACCACGGCACGAGGAAGGTTGAGAACCGCTGGTCTGTAGAGTGAAAGGCACAACTGCCATCCTGGAAATGAGTTAGGGACATGAATGCCAGGCACCATTCCACAGTGAATTTGTGCAAAACACCTTCTGGCTCAGAAAAAAAAATGCAATTTTTCTTTAAGTTTGAACCTACTGAATATTGTTAAACCCTATCCCTCACAGCAGATCATTAGAAAAGGGAAGAAAGCAAATTAAAACAATACATTGGCAAATCTTAAGAAATTCTCATCTGAGGAGATGGTGTACAAATGAATCTGATTCTTCTCTGTTTGTGAACATACTTGACCTTGGTGTTAACGCATGCTAAAGTTAAAATTTCAGACACTAGAAATCACAATTTTGTGTAAAAACTAATAATTGTGCATTATATTTCTTTAGCATTTTGACAGTTGATAATATAGAAGGCTTAACTGTTATACTAGTTGGCAAGGCATTAGACTGTGTGGAAACTACCCAAACTATAGATAGTCTTAAAAAGACTGGGAATTCCAGACACCTCATGGTGTTCACCCAAAACTGGTCCATGGAGCAAGAGGCAGTTGTACAAACAGAACAACAGAACAGTGAGTGCAGGGTTCAAAATCAGGAAAGTCTGTGTCAGGGGTGTATCTTCTTATCATCTGGATGCTGAGCAAACACTCACGGAAGCTGGACCGAAGAATGAAGCCTCATGATTGAAGAAAGGCTTCCCATACAGCCTTCAACATACAAATGACCTGCTTTGCTTGCTAAAAGTGAAGAGGACTTGAAGCACTTGCCTTCACTATGGACTACAACTCAATGTAAAGAAAACCCAAATACAACTGGACCAATAAGTAACATCCTGATAAAAGATGGCTGTTGTCAAGGATTTCGTCTTGCTTGGATCCACAAGCAATGCTCATAGAGCAGCAATGAAGAGATCATGCAATGCATTGTTCTGGGTCCATGCGCTACACAAGACCTCAGTAAAGTGCTGGAAATCAAGGATGCTACTTTGAGGGCTGTGGTATGCCTTATGCAAACCATGGTATTTTCAAGCATATGAAAGTTGAACACTGAATAAGGTATTTGAATTCAAGGTATTCCAGTACTCAAAGAAGATCAAGGTATCTGAATTATAGTGCTGGGGAATAATATTGAAAGAACCATGGCCTGCCAAAAGAACAAACAAGTATGTCTTAGAAAGAGTACATCCAGGATGCTCCTGGTACAATGGCTGCAGCAAGGACTCAAGCATCACGATTGCAAGGCTGGCACAGGACGGGGCACCACTGCGTGGGTCTCTGTGTGTCAGAACCCAGTCAAGGGCACCTGACCCCAATACTTAACCAGCCATAAAATGAGCAGAAGGGTTCATCAAAGAACTTTTAATTGTTCCAGATTGTCTAAAGGCAATGTCACTTTTTCAAGAAATCTCAATAACATGTTTTAGTCTTTAGCATGCTTACGAAGGAGACCTCCTTTTACTTGTTACCACTTTAAAAGGCTAATGCACCACAAAGAAGATGCAGGAGCTGCGTGGGTTTGATTCCCGGCCAGTGCATCTCACTCACAGCTCCCACTCTTGTCAGTAGATGCCTTACGTTGTTAGGACGTTGAACAGACTAGTAGTGTTTTAGCAGCGTTTTCAGACTAAGGCAGACGCCGAAGAAAGTTCTAGCAATCTGCTTCTGAAAACAGTCTGATCTGCAATGGGCTTGTGGGCGTGGCACAGGACAAGGCACCCTTATGCAGGGGTCGCTTTCAGTGTGGGGCCAACTGGGGAACAGCTAAGGAAAATGTCACAGGGCCTGCAAGGCCCCCGTTCCTTCTCCTCCCCCTACCCCCACCCCCGTAGGTGACGACTGCAGTTTCATTGTTCATCGTCACCTACCTCATGGCATGCGCTACTGAGCACATCCTCCTTCACCAGGGAGCCACCACAGGGACTGTGCTGTGTCTTCGTAGAGCACGAGACTCCTTATCAAGAGTCACAGAGCACTCTGTCCTTTTCCACCCAAAGTGAACATTGAAAATGCCTATTGATGTGCTCTACACTAGGCAACGGAGCCCTTCCGGCGATACAGTGGCGTCATCCGCCTTTGACCATCCAGTCTTTTCTTTTAACCACACGTACCCAGATCCATAGTGCAACGATGTCTTGAGGACCTTGGTCTGAATCTGATTTTGCACTGTGCAGGTTACGTGTTAGGTCGCTAACCAAAAATCAGCAATCCAAAACCACCAGCCACCCCTCAGGAGAAAGATGAGACTGCCTATTCCCATAAAGACTTAGTGTCTCGGAAGGCCCCAGGGGCAGCTCTACCCTGTCCTATGAGGGAGCTGTGGGTTAAGATCAACTCAGTGACTGTGACTGGGGTTTCTGGCTTCAGCCCATGTCGCTCCTGGGGTTTGCCTCCTTGATACTGTCATCTTAAATGTTTGTATCACAGACAAGTTACATTATTCAGTTCTTTGGATCTGGACCTGTGGGGTCCCTAAGCATGTCTACAATTTTACACCAACAGAATGTTTCTCCAGCCATTTTCCCTCACCAAAATCGCAAAGCAGCACCCCAGAGAAACCTGAGGGAGGTGAGGATCATGGTTTTGCCAATGAGTTGAATGAAGCTTGAGTTTAGAACTTCCTCCCGTCTGAAGTTTCCAATGTTGTTGTCAGGTAACCCTGGTCCCAAATAAGTTAAGACCTTTAAGTTTTGCAATTCCATATTGATTTCATCTCCATGAATTCAGGATGGGCACTCGTCAGCATCCCACGAACGGGTAGGTCCAGAGTCTCTCTGGGCAAGGGCAAGGTATGTCTCAGAGAAAGGTGAATTGGCATATGGAAATATTTGAATCATGAGACTATGCAGGACACTATAAAAGCTATCCTCAGTACAAACATAGATCTTTCAAGTGGGGTTCCTAAAATACTAGTGAAAGTAAATTATGCACACACACACACACACAAACACACTAAGGAATTCATTTTGCTAGTATTCTCCTGTGAAGAGTTACAGGCTTAGAAACTGACACGGGCATTGCTACCATGTTCTTTCAGATCACCATGAATCCGCATCAACCCAATGGCAGTGAAATGAGTGAATCTGACTATGTAAATTGTCACAAATGTACAGTGTTTTTGAATTAGGGTGTGTTAGTTCAGCTAGACTAGAGAAACAAATTCTTAAGCACGCATATGTATATAAGGGAGAGGTTTATATACAAGAGGAATGGAACACTGAGAAAGCATCCCAACCCAGTCCAGTCCAAGCCCACAAGTCTGATTTTAGTCCATATGGCCAAAAGCAGTATATAAAGTCTTCTTCAGATTCACGAGGCACGTGCCATGACACCACGACAATCACAGGCCAGTGGGTATAGAGTCTTATGTATCCAGGGGCAGTAGAAGCATCTCAGTGCTGGCAGGGGTCTCCCTATGGCTTTTCCAGTTTCCAGAACTCAGGGTCTATCAGCATGCTGCCATGTGTCTTGTCAGCTACGTCTCCCAGGGAGTCAGGCTTGTCAGAAGAGCATCCCCCACGGGGGAAATACCAAATTTCCCAGAATTCTTAGGAGAAAGCCATGCCCACACAGAGGTCTCATTGGCTATCTCTACATTGACAGCTAGACTCCACCCCTACACTCCCAATCCCAAAACTGACAGATTAGTGACTGCCACAAGAGTCACCATTTGACCATTGAGGGCATTATTTTTTGTACTTTTTATCATTAGTGATGTGTTCTACATATCAGTGTAGCAACATCTAATTTCCTGATGTCATCACACTCAGACAAAATGTTTGAGATAAAACTCAAACACAAATATAAGATTTATAAAGAGACTGATAATAAACTGACATCAGTACCAACTTATGATGGAGTAGTTATCAGAGCAGGGCTCCAATGTGCAGACTGAACATACAATGGACAGCCTAAAAATCACAATGCATACATAATTAAGCGTCTGGATGATCTCACTTTATCAGCTGTGCTTTCCAAATTACTCATTAGTGACTGACTTCACAGAATTCTAGGGGTCGAGTGAGGGACAATGTTCAGACACTGCCTGCCAGGAAGTCCTTGCCCAATAAGCAATGACCCTGGCTCCTTGAAGGCGCAAGCAGTGAGGGCAGCAAGGCTCCCTCTGAATAGTTACATGTCTGTTACCTTGTCAGGAAATGTGTTCCCAGACCAAGAGAGGAAGCCTGTACATATGTCTCAGGCCCTTTGACCCCTGGCTTCCCACTGCCAAAGTTAATACAAACCTTCCAGGGGGCACGTACTGCACAATGCTTTTTAACCACTAGCCATTCCTAAAATTAGCCTCCAGCGTGAATCTCAACTAACCAACTTTCCAGTCTTCACTGAAGAGAGTCTTTGTGCCCAAAGGTTGCAGAGGTCAGGGAGAACTTCTGACTCTGCTCTTGAAGGTCAAGATGGTCTATTATGGGCTGTGCCCCGGTGGTGTAGTGGTTGTGCCCGGGACTGCGGCCCACTGGGATGGAGGTTCAATTCCAGCAGCGGCTCTACAGGAGCACAGGCTGGGCCTCCTACTCCCACCACCAGAGGGCAGTGATGCTCCCCCCAAAAAAATATGGTCTCTTATGCTTCCTATGCCTTTGACCTCACAAATGTTCTTTGTAGCCCTCTCCGCGTTCACTTCACCCACATCAGGCAGCATATAGCATATTGGATAGGGCAAGGTCTTCATTCTCCACAAATAATGCTTCTACAGACAATACACAGAGCCAGTAAATGCAAGCAACCCTCTTTTGATTGAACTTCACCTTACTGCATTTTGCAGATGCTGTTTTTTACAGTCAGGGTTGGTAATGACGCCGGGCCTAGCAAGTGTACTGGTGCTTCTTTCCCAGTGTCCCATTTTGGTCATGTCCACCATCTTTCAATAATGAAAAGAATGAGGGGTAACAGGGTTAATTTATGACTGTAAATTCTTTGAACTCTATCATAGGACTGATCAATGCTTCCAACCCACTAGGTATAAAATTAACTATTTCAGAATCTAACGCAGTTGAATGTTATAGGATTGATCAATGTTGCCATCCCACTAGGTGCAAAATTAACCATTTCAGAAGCAGGAATGGGCCAGGGCAGTCCGGGTCTCTCACTATGATTATGGAAAATGAACATGGAGTGGAGCACCTTCCAGGCTCTCAGGTCCCTGCCCACTGGCCCTCTGAGATGCAGGAGGCTGAGAGCTGTGACAGCAGAAGAACAGCTGCAGATAGAGTGGGGGGCTTCTCAGCCTATTGCATGAGAGAAACGGGGTGCCTGTAAGCAGACCTGCTTAAGAACTGAGTGCCTCCAGGCACCTAATAAGGGAAGGAAAATCTGCAGGCCTGTGTGGATAGAGCTGCCTATCTCTGGACTGAGGCTTTGGGTGGAATAGTGTGTCCTTTGGGACATTTATCGGCAGTGCTAAATAAAAACTTTGTAACACTGTCCCAGCAGGGTAGAGGTCAAAGAACAAGGTGATTGAGAGGTCCTGATCCAGGGAAGTGGCTGTCGTGAGGGAACTGTGTGTCCTAAGCATTTCTGATCCTGTCACCCCTAGTCCTAAGCCACTTTTTTTCAACAATTCAATGAATTATGGAGCTCAGCAGAGCAGTGGAGAGTGACCTGGGATGGAATGCGACAGTTGGAACAGGTAAGGGGGGGGGGCGGGGGGAGGAGGAAGGCAGGTCTGACCTCCGCCTCATGGGCACCGACCTTGAGCTGATATTGAGTTTGACCCTCCTTTGTCCATAGGAGATCTGCACTTTCTGGCAGAAGGTCAAGGAGGAATACAAGGCCCCTGGCCCGTGAGTCCGGCCGTGTCTTCGTGTGAGCCCTGCAGGAGGAGGAAGGCTGCAGGTCTAAAGTGGAGCTCCCTGCCCAGTGTTGAGCATGAAGCCCTTGTGGCGCCCTTTCTCATCTCATTCTTATAATGGTAAAACAAACAAACAAACAAACAAACCATGGAATTCACTTTTATGACAAGATCATCTATTGCCACAGTCTGAAACCAACTCTCTACTGCCTCCAAGAGATGTCTGGATGGGTGGAGTCACCATGAAAGAAAGCTGCATCCAGCCAGTGAGCTGACTGCAGACCTATGAACCAAGCTACCTCATACACCTCTGGGTTTTCCTTTAAGTCCTTCTTCCATGGACAGAAGGGAGACTTGGGGCGGGGGACAAAGTACATAAAAGCAAAGGTGAAAACTGGGACCAACTAGAAAGTGGATGTTGCTAAGAAGGCAAGCTTTGCGCTTTCAGGCCTGGGATCTCAAGTCTGCCTGAGGAAGTGAGGTGGAGAGGAGGTGGTGGCCTCACGGAAGGCTGCGGAGGATGGGAAATCCTTCCTTCTCCCTCCGCTCAGGCTCTGTCCCAGAGCCACAAGAACGCTGCCAACCCATCTGCTCTTGGGGAAAGCCGCTTAAATAATAACACATGTGGAAAGCGGACCCCAAGTTGTATCACCCTCTCTCCTCGCCCAACCTAGGAGCCACTCTGGCTGGAGACCCCACCTTTGCACTCCTCCCCGGAGGAGGAGAGTCGGTCTGTTTCGGAGAAAAGGCGCCACAAGGGCTTCATGCTCAACGCTGGGCAGGGAGCTCCACTTTAGACCTGCAGCCTTCCTCCTCCTGCAGGGCTCACACGAAGACACGGCCGGACACACGGGCCAGGGGCCTTGTATTCCTCCTCGACCTTCTGCCAGAAAGTGCAGATCGGTTCCTCAGAGGAAACCATGTGGAGCAGGACTCCCTGAGGCTTCCGTTTCACAGGGACACTCCTCAGTCAGAAATCCCAAAGCAAGAGAGCCTCCATGTATAAATGAAAACTTCTGGGTGTTTTCTTAGCTCACACACTCAATCCATGAAGAAGTGAAATATTTGGCTTACAATGAAGAGGACCAAATGTTAGGCTAAGAATTGAAAGGAAAACTGTTCTTAAGGAGTCAGGATTGCATGCATGCCAGTGAGTTTGTTTGTCTGTCTGTCTGTCTGGGTGGTGTTGTGGGTTACACGTGGGGCTGCTAACTGCAGGGTCAGGGGTTTGAAATCACCAGCCAGAGGCAGGAAAAAGGGTGAGGCTTTGTCACCTTGGAAACCACAGCTTTTGTTCTTTAGGGTGGTGATGGTCAGAACTGGCTTGAAGGCCCTGAGTAAGTTTCACCCTGGAGTATCCTCAGATAGAACACAGGGAGGACAGGTCAACCCTATCTAGTGATGTCCCCAAAGAATAGTAGCACAATAATGGCCAAAACGCAATCAATCTAGACGCATTGAATGCTTTTGCATTCATTTGTTCCTTTAATATCAAATATAAACGAGATACCATTTTGTCATTTGACAGAGGAAAACTCTGAGGATTGCTCCATCACACAAACCAAGGTAAGTTTCACTTCCCAGTACGTATGTCAGTATCTGTGGCAGTCATGTACTCATGTCAATTTCAGTATTGGGAGTGTAGAGGTGGAGTCTAGCCTGTCAATCTGGAGATAGACCTCTGGGTGGGCATGGCTTTCTCTGAGAATTCGGGAAATCTCATGATATTTCTAGTCCCTTGGAGACGCTCTACTGACAAAACACAAAGCTGAATCCCTATGAGTCATCCCGGAAGAGAAACCACATGGGCCTCCCCTGATGGAATCAGATCCTTGAAGCCGGAAAAGTCACATGGAGACTCCTGTCAGCGCTGAGATGTTTCTACCACTGCATACACAAGACTCTGCCCCCACTGGCCTGTGATTGTCCTGACCTCATTGCATGTGCTCCGTGAGTCTGAAGAGGGCTTATGGATTGGTATTGGGCATATGGGCATTGGACATGTGGACTTGGACTGGGCTGAGTTGGGATGTTTCCTCTTGTATATAAGCCTCTTCCTTATATACATATGCTTGTTTATGAATTTGTTTCTCTAGTCTACCCAGACTAACACAGTATCCCAAGCAAGGGTTTCTCTGATTTTATACACCACTGTTATACACAATCATTGCATAATAATAAGGCAGAATCATGACTAGAAAAAACTCAACTGACACTAACTTTAATCTCACTGGACCTCACTTTGGGGCTTGTTCATTTCCTGGCCAGATGGAATTTTTATGTTTTTATTTGTTTGCTTTAATTCTGCCCACAGCTTGCCCACTGGCCACATCCTAACTCGCTCGTTAGCAAGCAGGGACCGGGGATGGGGGTCCAAATCCTTCTCCTAGTCATTTAGACACCCATCATAATGAAAATCCAAATCAGTTCATTTCACCAACTGGAAGCCCCCTTGTAATGACAACCTCGACTAGCGGGTCTAAAGTCATGCTTTACATCAGCAGTCTGGTGGGCTCAAAAAGGCTGTATTGTTCTAGGACTTCACCAAGTACCCCTATTAGAATTTAAACTATTCTAAAACAGAAGGCTGTCCATGAAGGGCCTTCTAAGAGTTTGTGGGTTCAATGGAAAGGAAGAATCACGGAGCTCCATTGTAGGCACACATAGAGATGCCTCCAAAAGGCCCGGCTCACATCGGCTTGCGGCCCCGGTTCCAGCCAAGGAGTCAGTGGATCGCATGCCTGATAGGCCACCGTCACTCCAGACCCCGCTGGCCAATTCCCCGACGTCTGTTAGAGAAGAGCCAGGCAGGCGTCAGAGCGTTCCCTACAATGACTGGGGCTATTAGCGTGGCAGGGTCAACCCACAGCTCTGTGTCTAAATGGCAGAGATACAATTCTACCTGGCACTCAGCTGTACACTGGGAATACAGAGTTAATGGAGACGTGATCCATGGCCCCCAAGAGCATCAGACAAGGAGATGGTGACAGGTGTACGTGGATGATGTCAAAGGGTACACAGGTTGCTGGGGGAGTCCAGAAGAAGGGGTGGCTCCGTCCGACTCAATCCAGCCAGAGGCTCCCCTGGGGAAAGGGCACTTGAGGGGGGCTTTGAACACTAGGGAGCCTCAAGATGCAGGGCAGAGGGGAGGAGAACACGACTGAGGTGAGGAACAGTGCAGGGCCTGGGCTGTGCAGACTCGTTGCAAAATGAAGGCAGCATGGCTGTTGGGCAAACCCCAACGGCACCTATGTGGCGTCTGTACAGCTTCCTCTTCAAGTTATACTCAGAGGGGACATCGGGGTCCTGGTGAGATAGTGATTACGATTATGCAGCAGCTCTTCGGTGCTCGGAGAGAGACAGGACTTTCTACTCCCATAAACTCACAGGGGCACTTCTACCCTGTCCTTAAGGGGTGGCAATGAATCTGCATTGACTCAGTCCGCTGGCAATGGGCTTGGTTTTGTGGGTTTGAGGCAACAACTGATGGGGCTCCTGCTTACTCCATCTGTATCAGACGGTGTTCTGGCTTCTCTGCGACAGAAACCAACTCTGACTCTTTTGATAGGCGTCCCCAGCAGGGAGGAAGGGTATAAAGCTTCCCAGGCACCAAGCTCATTTATTCCTGCTCATAGAAGTAGCCGTCAAGCAAACAAAGATGTGTCCCAATGGGCAAATCTGCTGCTAAAGACGCCTTTAAAGTATTAAGATGCAAAGATATGCCAGACCAACTAAGGTATGTCCGACCCAACCCAGCGTACGTGCCATCACTTCGTGAACACCAGGGAGTAAGGAAGACCGCGGAATGGATGCATTGAATGCATAGGGTTGGTGAAGAATATTGAATAGGAAAACAATGGATCTTGGAGGAAGTACAGCCAGGTTGCTCCTAAGAAGAGATGATGGTAAGTCTTTGTCTCCCATCCTTTTCATCAGGTTGGGTAAAAGAGAGGCCAGGGGAAACTAGACAGACTTTCCATGAGGTGGACTGACACCGTGGCTGTCACCACAAGCTCAAAGGTTACCCCAGTTGTGAAGACGTTGCAGGAACTGGCAGCGTTTTGTTGTGTGGGACACAGGATTGCCCTGGGGTGGAGCCAACAACATCATTCATCAAACTCATTTCTAAGTGCTTTCTGAATATTAATTTAGCACTTCACCCCAAACCTCAAAAGTAGTTGAAGAACCCTAGGGATATACTGATTAAGTGTTTGACTGCTAACCAAAAGGCTGGTGAGTGTGAACCCTACTACTCTCATACATGAAGAGTGACCGTCTGTGATAGTTTGCGTTTATTGTGCCAACCTGGCTGATAAACACATGGGATTAATTAGAAGGCAGAGAGACAAACGACTCGGTGAACCTCGCCTTTCTAGTTCTTGGGTCTCTTGCTCTCTGAAGGTCTCACTGGATGCAGCTGTCTTAGCCAGTTCCCTGCTTCAGCTGGCCAGGCACACTTCCTGTGAAACATCCCTGAGGAGAAGGGATATGGACGTATCCCAATGCACCCTTGGGTGCTGAGCAGCCACATAGAGACCCCTGCCAGTGCTGAGATGCTGACATGCTCACTGATGATGTTTCCTACTGCATCATTGCATCGGCATCATTGCGTGTGTTTTATGAGATTGAGGAGGACACTTTGTAGATCGGTGTCAGACATAGGGGCTAAAACTGGACTTACAGACTTGGGCAGCACTGGGTTGGGATGCTTTCCTAATACACACTTACCTTTTTACAAAAAACTTTCTTTTATACATATGAGTTTCTGTGGACTTGTTTCCCAAGTTTACTCAGACGAACACACCATCTGTAGACTGTTCTCTCGTCTGTCCTGCTGTCTGAGGAGCTGGAATTGACTTGGCAGCCATGCGTGAGAGAGGGTCCATGGGAGAAAACCTGGTCACCTGCTCTATGCAGGCGACAGCTGGGGAAGCTCTGTGGGACAGTGAGTCTCTGCAGGGAGAAACGCTCCTGGACGGCTCTAACAACAGCAACAAGACAGAGAGATGACTCCCTGTGTGCTACAGAGGAAACTGAGGCCAGCGACTGGGAACCATGCCTCCCCAATGACAGCGCCACCGAGGGCAGGGCTTTACTGCACAGCCAGACCATGTGGCCCGCGTGTCGGCTCTGGGTCACCATGCCGCACAGTCCCCCGGGAATGGATTGGACTAAGGTCTTCTGAGTCACTCAGAGGATCTCAGGGAAGATGGACCAGCGCCACTTCACCACACCTGAGCCAGACACGGATGCTGCGGCCTCCACGGCGCACATCGCCTGCCACCACAGCCAGCTCCAGGGCCTTCTTGCCCTACAGGTGTCAGATTCGAAGTCTGGGAGGTGGTACGTCCCGGGTGAAACGTAGTTCGAAACTACCAGCGGCTGCGGGAGAGAAAGACAGAACTCTCTATTCCTCTGACGAGTGAGAGCCTCAGAAACCCACAAGGGTAGTTCTACCCTGTTCTACAGGGTCAGTATGACCCAGCATGGCCTCCATGGCAGTGAATCGGGGCCACTCGTCCAAGGGCAGTGAGGAAGGCCGGGAATGCAATTCCACGGCAATTTCCGCTTCTAGAGAGCAAAATGCAGGTTCGGCTTCCCCAAACGGACAAATTCCCAGGGCACCTACACTGCTACCAGGCCTTCATTTTATCCTTTAATGAAATGATTTCCAAAGGGAACCAGCCAGGCAGGAATTTGCAGTGGGGTGACCTGAAGGGGCTAATGGCAAAGCCAGTCAGTTCCTCAGTCCGACATTCTGATGCCGAGAGAAGGGAGGCCGGCACACTTCCCGTTACCCCGCTTGCCCACAGGCATCTACCTGAGACTTCTCTTTTATCTTCCAAAAGAGAAACCCTGGCCTGGAGGGGCTGTCCTGGATTAACATGGAAAGATAAATGGAGATGCTTAACTGTGTGTATGAAGGAGCCAACCCATAATTCTTTATCGGAATGGGTCCATGACAGATGTTTGAAATGTACTTTGTTTACATAGCTGGTCGCGTCTTTGGTGCAGCTACTACCACTGCTCTGACTCTGCCTCCAACCCGACTACAGACACCTGAAGCAGCACATCCCTCTTATCAACAACAGCTTCTGAAGGAAGGCCAGAAAACCAAACAAACAAAACAAAACACCAATAAAGCAAGCCCAAGAATTACACAGGACGTTGCTTTGGGGAAGAGGGCGGTGGACAATCTCCAGGCCATCCTAACCTCAGGGCTCCCGGTTCAGAGAAACCCAAAGGGGGATTTCTCACTATTCATGGGCTCCATGAACATTGAATATTACTGGAAATAAAAAGGAACCCTGTCATCTGCTGCCTTCCAAGAAGTCAAACATCAAGTGCAAAAAGCTCATCTACTCTTGTATTCTGAACTCCCATGCTTAGTGGATGGCCTTCAACCTGTACCTATCTATAGCTCGCATGTTCCACTTTGTGGCAGGGCCACATTACTAATGGCCCAAAATCTGTCTCTATATCGACAGTTCACCTCCCATACCCTGAAAGGAACTCATCATCTGCCCTACTCGCCCCAGCCACCCTGTCACCTACCCTACCCCTCCGGTAAAAATCCCGGCTGCCTCCCAAGCTCCAGTCACAGTTACAGAGGGCAGCCCACCCACAGCTTTCCTCAGCTGCCCCTCTCTATGCACTCCCATGCCTCCTGCTTCACCTGGTACAGGGAGTCTTCTACACCAGAATGTGCAGATCCATTTTAAAGGGTACCCAGTTGACTATTTCTTACTAAAACAAGTGCTTGTTTTAAAATGGGGGTTTGAGGAAGAGACAAAGCAAATGAAACCTATGTCATGTCACCGACTTTTCTTTTAAGGGCACGGAGGTTTTAAAAAGTAGGTCAAATCCAAGAATCCATTAGGCACAGTAGAAGATGGCAAGTGAACAGGGTGCCACTACCTGGAGGGTGCTGTGCTAGGGCCTCAGTGTCGGGGGGTGGGGTGGGGGAGGCACCGTGTCATCTCACTGTTGGATCCCCACACCAACCCCTGCACCGCCTCCTGACCTCCAGACCCTCTTCTCTTCCAGTTCTCCTTCAAACCACTGCCAGCCACCTCTTCCTCACAGGCTCCTTTCACCGCTTCTCCCTCACACTCGAAGATCTATTCGCTATCACATCACACCAGTGAAATCCCACCTACACTTCAAGTCCCCACCCAGCCAAGCTAGCATTCTTTCGGGATACAGCTCAGAGTGACAGAGGGGCCAACACCCCACACATATTTCGTGTTCAAGTTCCAGGCCTTGGTTCCTGCTGCTCCCACAACCACCTCCCAGTCCTCTGACTTTCTGAATCCTACTCAGTCCTCCAAGACTCCAAGTTCCCCAAATTATCCCTTCCAGCAGTAGTTTCTCATTTATACCCTTCACTTCTCTGCACCCCTTTTCTGCTCCACACCAGTCACCTCACTAATGACTGAACCCCTTGTATCGTATCGACTCAAGGGTTGCGGGTTTGCTTTTTGGGTTTTGCTTCTGAAACTGTAAAGCTTTGGGGGAGCAGACAGCCTCATCTTTCCCCCGTGGAACACCTGGTGGATTTGAACCACCGACCTTGCCGTGAGAGTCCAATGCCTGTCCTCAGGGTTACATTCCATTATTTGCTACTGTCTAATGGCTGAATCATTGCCGAGTGGACCTGTCTGCCAATCACAACAGGGGGCCTTCGGAGCACAGGATCATACTTTCCTGTTTTGTTTTTTACTAGAAGTGCCGCCTTCTCTATAAAACGACAGCTCATATTAGGAATTCAAAGGGCATCTCTTCCCTCAACTCTGTAAGAGAGGCCACGCTATAGTCATTCACGCAGTAAAACATTTACCACACGCCTGGCATGTGCCGCGCTTTGTGGCTGCTGGCACACCAGGGATGCGAATGAAGCAGGTACTGTTCCTGAGAAGCTCGCTGTCCTGAACAAGGAGGCGTGCAGGTAAGCACGTGGGGCAGTACAATGTGACAATGGCATTTCCACACGAGCACAAAGCAAATGTCATGGGAGTGATTCACTGCAAAAAGGCTTCGGAGGAAGGCTGAAAGAGAAAGGGGCCTAGGCGCTGTTCCAGCCAGTGAAATAAGAGCCTATCAGACTGTTAATGACAGAAAGGCCCTTCCAGGCAACAGAACATCACCTGCAAATGGCACAGAAGAACCCCACAGAGTGACTGAGGACAAAGAGCTCACAGGGCCTGCGCCCTGGAGGATGAGAAAAGGTGAGAAGTCACAGAACATGCCATGAAGCGTTGTGGTCTAGGCCTTCATCTACAGGTGGGGCTGCTTTCAAACGAGACACAACATGATCCCTTCTCTTCTCTGTTACTGTCACTCACCTCACAGCAACCCTGTACATCCTGGAACTAAGCACTGGCCCGTCCAGCGCCATTCCTACAACGCGTCTTTTGTTTTAGGACGATAACTGTGGGCTGGACTGGACTGGACTGGACGAGAGATCCGTTCAAGGAATTGCTAGGGAACAGCAGATTTAAATAACAGTGATGAAAAGTAAAGAAAAGCAGGGCTGATTTCAGAGCCCTGGTGGCACAGTGCAACGAGCT
Source organism: Nesogale talazaci (assembly GCA_004026705.1). NCBI lineage: Eukaryota > Metazoa > Chordata > Mammalia > Afrosoricida > Tenrecidae > Nesogale > Nesogale talazaci. Next base: position 20,924 of record PVJH01018716.1, read on the forward strand.
GAGCTGCTGTTAAGGCCAGCAGTTTGAAACCAGCAGCTGCACCATGGGAGAAAACTGAGGCTTTCTGCTCCCGTGAACCACAGGCACAGAAACCCACAGGGACAGTTCTGTCCTGTCCTTCAGGGTCAGAACTGACCCAATGGCAGTGAGTTCAGGTTTGGGCATGCTTGAAAGCTTGGCTGCTTGAATCGACCAGCAATTCCTTGGGATAAAAGACCTGGTGACCTACTCTCATAAAGACTGCTGACTCTGACAAAGAGCGGGCATCCTCGGTCATAGAGATCCGGTATGTGTTGGGAGAGACTCAGGGCAGACAACAACAGAAACCAACAGAAGGTTCTGATCAACTGGTTGTGGCTAGTTTCAAATATGAACATGCTAGGGACTGACGACTGTGATAGCTAGATGATGCCCTGTCAACTTGAAGATGTGTGAAAGTGAGGGGGCCGGAATCCAACCTGTCGGCCAGGTCACAGCCTGCTCGTGCCTCCTTGTGAGGGTCCTCGCAACCTCCTCTCTCTCTGCCTCTGCCTTCCTGCTGGCTGACCCTGAGAGCTGACGGACCTTGCCAGGTTTCCACCGATCTTGGATCCACCAGACTCTGCATGAGATCTTCCTGCACTCTGCATCACTGCTCGTATTAGATTCATGGACTTGAGTTGGGCTGGACTGGGATACTGTTTGGCTACATAATTACTTGAAATAGAGCTTAAAATAAAGCTCTTTCTTATACATATGTGAATGTCACAAGGTTCTTTTTTCTAGTCAACCTGGCCAAATGCAACTGCTTGGGGAAAAGCCTAGTATCCACTTTTTAAAGAAGTACCCATGCCATTTCTTCCTCCTAGGTGAATGAAGAACTGACTTCATGGTTTTCTAACCAAGTATAAGCACCTCTAACTTACACCTTATAGATTAAATACTACACAGTCTCTGGATGGATTTAGAAAAGTCCAAGTTCAAAAATCCACATAGTATCCAACAGACCAGCATCTAAACTGATACTGGGGCTTGGATTGTGCTTGTCCCTGCGTTCAGCAGAAGCCATCTTGAACCAAAGGCCACGCCAAGTCTCAGTTGTCTTCCAACGGCTCGAGCACAGGGAATGTAAGGCTAGACTTGCTCTGAATGTGAAAGCTCATTGATGCTTTTACACAATACGTTCCCATTTCTTTCTTTAAATAAAAACTTTCACAGGAGTGTCAAAGATATTGAACTAACAAGAGAGAGGCGACCTTTGGTAAGCATATTCGTGTTCTCCAGGGAAATAAAGAATCAAGTCATTCACCACCCAGGGTAATAGTCCTCAGCCCCACTTGCCTGATGAAAGGAGTCAACACAGGTAGTTTCACATTAAAACACGGTTGGAGCAGCTAGGCTGAATGTGGACCTTGGCAACCTAGGTTGCTGTTATGACAACTTGTGTAGGCTCATAATTGGCTAAGTCCGAGTCTAGCATTTCGTTCCATTGTTCTGGTTACTAGGGCAAGGGCTAGCTACAGTATAGGCATATAACGTGTTGTTTGGTGATCCTGGGAAAATGAGACCCCAATGCCAAACAAGCCATCTCCAGCTATGGAAGTGCATGACTCCAGTAACTTGAAAGGAGGCCCAGGGGGGATTGTTTGTCTGCGTTTAACAATGTATGGGTAAGTGTTCGAAAATCTGGCACTCATTCATGGCAGAGCCACCACTAAGCCCAACTCTCCAATGGAAGCATGGGGCCAGAGGACTCATTCTGAGGCAGGGAGGGAGGGGAACAGTGAGGGTGAGGTCAGGTCACTCAACAGGGACACAGCTGGCTTGTGGCAGGCCCAGATTAGAACCTAGTGTCCATCTTCCACCCCCCAGAAAAACTCAATGTCCTAAAATAAAAGAACATAAGGAACTGGGGCACACAGTCAACTGGGTCCCAGCATCTGTGCCCATTAAAAGAAAATGAATAAATGAATCAAGGTGGTCTGCTGGCCATCTTTCCTGGCTGATTCCAGTCATCTAAATTAGCCATGGAAATGCTCATAATTTCTTCTGATGTCAGTTTGGGGCTTTGCTATTTTTTTCATCTTTGAATCCTTTATTTCCATAGCAGTATAGATGTGTGTATACATATATGTGTATATCTATATATGTGCGTAGGTATGTGTGTATATGCATACATACACATACACACATATTCTCAAAGCCTGCTTTAGACTTTTGAAATGTTCTTTAGGTAAGGAAGGCAGCAGTTGGTGAAACACATGAAAACTTTTTAAATAAATTATGAAGGGTTCGTGGGGGCGGAGAATGAGATGATACCAAGGGCTCAAATAGAAAGAAAATATTTTGAAAATGATGATGGCAACAAATGTCCAAATGTGTTTCACACATGAATGGATGCATGGATTGTGATGAGAACTGTTAAGAGCCCCCAATAAAATGATTTTTAAGGAGTTACTTGAAGTTCTAAAGATAAGAATCATATTTGCCCCCAATAAAATGGTTTGTAAAAAAATGAGGAGAGAGGGAAAGAGGAGCTTATGCCAAGGGCTCAAGTAGAAAATGTTTGGAAATGAAGATGGCAACATTTGTACAAATATGCTTGATACAAATGATGTATGGAATGTTATAAGAGCTGTAAGAGCCACCAATAAAATCATTGGGGATTTTTCCCCCAATTTGAAGATTCAACATGACAATTGAGAGATAAATTAAAATTAATTTTCAAAATATGAATAGAAAAAAATTTAAAATAATAGGTATTACATTTAAATGTAGCCTAACTTGGGGCTGCCTTGTTCATAATCGAAGTCTTTTACGAACATGCTCTCTGCGGGACCTGCAGAGTGAAAAAGTTCGTTCCCAATGTGATTGGGACATCGAGAAGAATGCCTCAAACTTGGTAGCAAGATATGTGGATTAACAAAGCCCTCCTCCCCAAGGCTGTGGGCAGAGAGAAGAGTGACGGGTTCGAAAGTCAGTAGCATCCAATAGGGGAATGGTCACCGTCCCCACAGTTTTAACGGAGAAGACACTAACAACTTCATCCACCCAAGGCTCCAGGCCTTGAAAATCATTTCACAAAGGGATGTGAGCGTGATTTCATGGGTAAACAACTGAGTATGGTACCAGACAGTTTTTTCTTTGTCGGAAATCTTGCTTTTCTGTCTAGTTGATGTACCAAAACTAAAAGGGGTCTGTTTAACATCAGTGTCTAGTGTAAGCAAATGCCAAAGGATGACCTGACATCCACTGGGTCCAGCGCCTCTTTCTTCTTCAGAGAATGCCATGCACATTTATTGGTTATCTTGATTGGAACAAAAGGCAAGGTTTTCCTCCTGCTTCCCAAAAGCCACCACCAGGAAATTAATATTCAAGATGAACAATGAACTCGGACTTAACTGGTTGCTAGGAGGCTTGTGAACAAGTAGATGTACTTTACACTTGGTCACACGGGCTAGGAGATTAAACAGTCATAGAAAGCTCGGTCTGCAGGATTTAAAGTTTCAGAATTCTCCAGTGAACTGTCCCCTTGCTCCTTTAATTTTATAGGAACCTGCTCTCGCCTCTTGAGCTTACCTGTGGCTTATCCTAAAGGTGCAGAAAAGAGTCCAGACTAAAGGTCAAGACCATTGCCACAAACCATATCTCGAGCTGGTAATGACTTAGCAGTGGGGACAAGACTGACTGAAATGGTTCTGCCTCATCACAAAGTAGCACGGAAAACCTGCAATCTTGTTCTCATTAATGGGATGACACTTGAAGAACCTACTGTGTGTGTGTATGTGTGTGGTAAGCACTCTAGACCCAAAGGACCATTACTGGCATACATTTATGAAAATCGACAGCGACCTCCCATTTCCTCAAGTTTAAAAGAGTGCTTTTGTACTAGTCATTGGAAGGGCTTTCTAAAAATAGCCTCTTGGCAGGCATTCTGTTCAGTTATTTAGTGCATCTCTGAGGAGACCTATCTTATCACTCTGAACCCAAGTAATCGACACACAACAATGACCCTCTTTTTACTGAAAACGGAGCGTGATAATATTAGGAGCGATTATGCCAAATGACTGGACAAACAGAAAGAAGAAATATGAAAAGGCCCATGGGTTGCTAAGTTGCTTCATTTTCTATTTCTTTATGTGACAAAGGCTCAATTGGTGACCAAAATCACTAGCTTTGATACAAATGGGTTTCCTTCACTTTTCCCAAGAGGGAAAAACTTCCTGTAGACAGTCTCAGAGTGCCTGTGGATCATCTGTTCCCACCAGCACCCCACCCACAGTTGGGAAGGAGTCCTATTTGGAGAGGAAGGGGGCTGGGTTCAATGAGAAAGACGCTGCCTATTTCCTCCAGGTTCCTCGGTGATTATCCTTAATCGTTACTCTTTCCTTTGGTCAACACCAACACCTGCTTTTCATTGCAGGTCGAGGCGAACGTTTAAAATGAAAACGAAATTAAGAGGCCACCCTCTCCAGGCACCAGCCATATGATACCCGGCCCAGCGTTAACCACAAGAATCTAGTCAGCACTTTGCTGTTCGGAGACACTCCATAAAATGCTGAATGAATGACGCAGCTCTTCTTCCCCCATCCTGGTTTTCTGTTTCTCAGCAGTAAGCGGATGCTGAATCTACACAGAAAACCACCCATCTGAAGCCAGCGGTCCTTCGCCATCACCACGAGACCATCTTACCATCTGCGGGTCAAGAACTGAAATAAGACAATGGAATCAAATCAAGTCAAGAGCTTCTGCCCCAGGTCTTCAAGATACCTCAAAGCACTGGCCTCACTGAGAAGTTCTTTCTCAAAGACTGAAATGATCATTATGAAGGAATGCCAGACTGGGTCTTGCTAACTTGGCTCCAGGGCAGTGGTTCTCAACCTTTCTAAGGCCACGACCCTTTAATACAGTACCGCATGTGGTGGTGACCCCCCCACGCATAACACTATTTTCGTTGCTACTTCATCACTGTCATTTTGCTACTGTTATGAATTGGGTGACCCCTGGGAAAGGGCTGTTTGATCCCTAAAGGGGTGTCGACCCACTGCTCTGGGGAAATGTGCCAGACATTTTTAGTCTTTCTTGCAGGTTTGTTGAAGAAATGATGGCCATCTCTGCTCCTGAGAGCATCACTGGTGTCAGCACAAGTTCTAAAGAGGAGCAAGGGGACAGGGGTGGGGACTGTTTAGAATGAAGACATTCAAACTGCGTGTGTATGTATGTGTGTATGTATATATAACCTATATATATAACCTAAATTTGATATGAGTGCTCAGTGCAGACCTGAGTTCATGCAGATTAAGCTTTCTGAGGGTAGAATTGGATTCAGGTGAATTTCAAAAATTTGCTGTTGCAAGTCTGAAGACTATGGCCACCAAAGCAGTGACTAACTTAAAGGACTGAAGTGTAAACTGTAGTTGCCACTTCCGTTAGAAATCTGACTTTTCATGAAAGAGAGAAATTAAGGGAGCCTTATTGCCAAAATAGTACATCCTTATGTCACCAGATTGTGAAAAGGGTAGGGGGTGGCGGTGGGGAGAGCTAGTTTCTTGAAGGTTTATATTCATGGACATGGGGGCCACAAGACATTTTTAAAGCATGAGATATCAACCCCAGTTCAAAAGAAGTTGCTGGTCTGGGAGAAAGATAATAGTGCTACACTGTAAATACCAACCACAAGTTCAATGCCATCTTCCCAGTTGAGACAGGGCTTAGAGTGATTTGCTGTAATACATGGTTTAAAATCATCTCCGTTCCTTCATGGCCTTGTGTTTAGAAGAAACCCAATCCTTTCCAAATCAAAAGCAAACAAACAAAATTCAATGTCTCACACATCATCACATACAAGTGGTTACCAATAAGCAGGAAGAAATGGAAAGGTTTTCCAGATTTTTCCTTCCTTAGCATCTCCTCCAAGATGTTAAATGCTGGGTTCCCCAGGAACAGACCAGAGCCATTCCGCTGTAGGTCAGAAGGGAACTAGCTCCTTCCGAAAACGCTTTCAACTGCATGGCAGCCAAGATGCAGCCTCCTCTCCGGAAACCTTCACTCCCATTCATCGTTTTGTTTGTCCTTCCTGCCTGACATGCAAAATGCATGATGCAGCCTCCATTCTGGCCACACAACCTCATCCAAAGCAACATATGTTAAAGCCACACAGTATCATGTGAGCCTTCCATCCGCATGCACACCATTACCCAACAGAATTGCATGCAATGAGCTCCAACATAGTTCCCTGCGTGCAAACCAGACCAGCCCGAGTCGTATGCAGAGATCTTCCCTGACTCCAACAACTGTGCGTGGAACCTGTTCCCTTGTAAGGAAAACACGGCTGTCTCAATGCCCGCGCAGGGGAGCCAGCCAGCCCGGTACCGCAGGCAACAGTGGGCGCCGGCTCTTCCCCAAGCTCCAGGCGGCTGCCGCGCCGGGGTGTGCAGTCATTTATCTCCCCGCAAGCCCCCACGTCCGGCTCGCCCCCTCCCCGATTTTACCTAACTAATGGCTCTCCAGCCCCATATTGAGCGGGCCCCGCTGTGGATCTTGCGGAGGTACAAAATGGTGGATGGGAGCCTATCCCCCCCCCCCCCCCCCCCAGCTTTTGCCCCTAACTTAGCCCATCCATCAACCGCCCCTACGCTCGCCTCCGAGCTCCCCAGCAGCGCCGCACCGAGAACGCCCCGCGGACCCGGCCCGGGAGCGGAAACGCGGTTACCAACCTGATGTCATGTAGCCCCGCGACGCCTGCGGCGCGAAGGCCGCGGGGAAGCGCTTGTGCAGGCGGTAGTCCTTCTCGCTGCGGGACCTCATGCGGTCCGAGGCCCGGTCGGAGAAATCGGCGCTAGGCCAGGCGCGCCGCAAGGTTGTGCTCCGCGTCTTCTTCATGGTGGGGATGGCTACCTGCCGCCCCGCAGCTCGGGGCCTCAGCGCCGGGGCGCGGCGCGACGCTTCATCCGTCTACGGCGGGCACGACCCGGGCGGACTCTGCGCACATTTTCCCAGCCCCTCCTCGTCGGCGTCTACACCGCCAGCGGCGGGTCCGGCCCTCCCCACGCCCCCCCGCGCCCCCACGGCGAAGGCTCGGGTTTTACACACGTCCCACAATGCATTACACTTCATTTGCAATCCGCCCGGCTCGGCGCGTCCAGATGCCTGCGGGGGAAAGGCACGTTCGGAGGCTCCCCGGCCAGGAGGCGGCGGGGAGGGGGCCGGCGGGAGGGGGGGCGAGGTGGGGGGGCGCGGAGACTTGCCGCGCGAGCGAGAGCGGGGCGAGCGGAGACAATGGCCCGATTCAGCGCCCGGGTGCTTAGCCAACTGTGAGCCCCGGCACAAAAGCCCCGGCTCAGAGGAGGAGGCCCAGGCCTCCGGGGTCGCCCCGGGATGGGCGCCCGCCCGCGCCGCCGGAGGGGCGGCGGCAGACCCTCCGCCGCGGGCTGCTTCAGGCGCGCGGCTGACAGGGGGCGAGCGGCGGGCCCCCGGGCCTCCCCGCCGCGCGGCCCGCAGTCCCCGGCGCCGGCGGCCGCGGCCTCGCCTGCAGTCCCCGGGAGGCCGTCTTCATGCCCGAGGCTCCTGGGGGTGGGGGGTGGGGGGCGCGGGGGCGCGGGGCTCCGAGCAGGCTCTGCAGACAGCAGCTGCGGCAGCCGGATCGGCGGAATCCAGGCGGCGCCCGGGTCGCTGCAGCGCCTCGTCAATCTTCCTCGGGCCTCGGCTGCCGCTCGGGCCCCGGCGTGGGGGGCGGCGTGGGGGGCGGGGGGGGTGCCGCCGACACGCCCGGGTGCCCCCCACGCATGCAGCCTCCTACTTACTGGCCGCGGCGGCGGCGGCGGGTGCCATGGCGGCCCAGGATGCCGAGCCGGCCGGGTGGACAGCCGCCCCGCGGCCCCGCCGCGCCACCGCGGGCGCGAAGCACGGCCGGGCAAGGGCACCGAGCCGGGCGGCAGCCCCGGTTCATGCTAATCGCGAAGCCGCCTTCGGCCCGAGCAGCGACGCGCTGCTGTCAGGCTGCGCGGTTCACCGAAGACACCCTGCGGCGGCGGCGGCGGCGGCGCGGGGACCCGGGCTGGTGCCCCAGCCTGGCGTCGGCGCTCGGATATTTACATAATTTTAGGATAGTCCCTCCCCCTGGGCGAGAGGGCGCCAGCACCTTCCGTGGCAGCGGCAGGCAGGTCTGCCCACCTGCGCCAGCCCGGAGGAAGCCAGAGCCAGAGGGAGGGGCGTCACCAGGGCCTCCGAGGACGGACTGACAGCCGCAGACCCCCGGGCACCTGGTCGGCGTCGCCCGGAACACGCTGCGCCAGGGGCCTCTCGCGCTTCCTCTGGCCCCCCGCGGCCCCCCGTGCATATCGCCCCCTCCCGCCAAGCTGCGTGCGGGTCCACGGCACGGGGGTGCACAGCCGCCCTTTCTAGTCCAATGGCCAATCGCTAAAGGACCACAATGCGCCGCCGCCGCCGCTGCCGCCTCGTGGGGGGCGAGGAAGGGGTCCGGGCCCAGGCGGGGAGCAGGCTGGGCTTGGGCCCAGGACTCCCAGGTCACGCCGAGTTAAAGGAGCACCGCCACATCGCTGCTGACCCCAGGACATGGCGCTGTCCCCTTTGGTTTAAAATGAACGTTCTCCCATTTAGGTCTCCAAAAAAAAAAAAAAATGCTTTGGGCTATAATCATCAAACCTGGTTTTCTCCTTCAATACTGTATTCCTTTTGATGATTTTGCGCTCCCTGCTCTCCACCCCCACCCCCGTTGGTGGAAAGGGAACCGTCAAAATCATTTGTTTCTCACTCACAGGGGCATAAAATCTTGAAAGGGAGATGCTCTTCTCAGGCAGGTATTGCACAGAGCCGCGGGCTCTAAACGGTTAAGATTCCGGAAGTTCTAGCCCAACCCGGGTCTATTCCAAGGCAATTTGAATCCCTTGGGTCTCTAGAGCACGCGGCCTAGGGCACTCAGCTTTGCCACAGATACAGAATCCTGGCCTTGATGCTTCCCTGGACTATCTTAAGACTGCCCTCTGTCATATGAGGCCAGTATAACCAGCTTTATCTCGTGAGAGAACAGGGGTAAATAGATAAATAGCCACAATGGTCAAATGCCAGGTAGAACTTCCAATTGTGCAAACCAACATTTATCATTAAGTATCAACCCATTAGCTAATGTCCAGGGACTTTTTTTTTCTTTAAGTAGGAAAAACTATCCTTAAAACAGCACATTGTGCTAAAGTGTCTTTTTCACTGTAAAGGTTGCTAAAGACAGAATAACTACAATTTTAGGAACTACAGAAAGCTAAAGATGTACAGGAACATAAGGTAATAACCTATATTAATCAATGCATAAGATGTTAGGATTTGGATATCCCAATCCAATTCGGTAAACAATTACTCAGCACCTCCCACAAGCCAAAAATGATTATATGAATGACTCTGACAGAGACTAAGTCTGACGGTGAGTGCCATGGCAACCGTGACATTCATTCATTCAGCAAATTATTGACTGTCTAATATCTGCCAGGACTGTGTTAAGTGCCCAGTAAACAAACCACAAGTGGTACCTTGTCTTGGTGCATCTTTGGGCCTGGCAGTGAGAAGGGCAGTAGATAAAGAAATGGGCAAATTATGTTAAGTGCTATACAGAAAAATACACTCTGTTTTCATAGGAAATAGGTAAGCATTGAGCTAAAGGATGAAGTGTCATCCAAGAAGAGGGTAACAAAGATGGCTCCTTAGAAACAGGCATAGCATATGCAAAGGCCCTGTAATGGGAAAGAACATTGCTATCTGTTGGAAGGAAAAGGCCGGTGTGGCTGGCCTTGGAGCACAATGAAGAGGGTGAGAGATACAGGATGAGGTCACGGAGCAAGGGGAGAGCTAGATCATGCCTGGACTTGTATGCCAGGTTCAGGCTTTCGTTCTATTCTAAAAGCAATGGGTAAGTCATGTTGTGGACTTCTATCTTAAGGACAATGAAAACCTCCGAAGTGCTTAAACAGAGAGGCCGTAAGAGTTTCAGGATTTCAACTTAGACTGGCATAAAGGGAGGAATTTTTTTTGAAGAAAGGAAACAGTTATACATTTTGAAAGTAAGCTGGAATGTCAGTTGATTTTAAAATGGGCAATTATTAACTATGGATACTAAAGAAGTGGAGTGGTGGATATTTGGGCCACAGGGATGGTGGTTCCCTTAGGCCCCTCTGAATGCTGGCCTTGCAAGGAGAGTGACAAGACCCAGTGCATATAGTATAGAAAATGCTCTGGGAGCCAGGGGCTTCAGCTAGGAGCAAAAGGATAGGGCAGGAATGAGGCTGGGTTAGCTGAACCGAATCAAAGGGAAAGCAAACCAGAAGGGCTGTGGCTAGTGGCCAGGAGTCAGTCCCGACTCCTAGAGGCCCCGTGTGTGCAGAATAAAACCACTCCACAGGGCTGTCCAGGCGATGACCTTTCAAAAACTGGTCTCTAGACCTGTCTTCCTATGTGCCTCAGGGGATTTGAACATTTTGGCTAGCAGTTGAACACTTAGCCATTGACACCATCCAAGAGACGCGGAAGCAAGTCTTCTGTTCATCCAAATCAGATGACATTGAGGAAGGAGGTTATAATGCTTAGACTTGAAGCTTTGCAAACAGTACATTAAGAACCCAGTCCTGTTAGAAGAGGAGAGATTAGGGGTGGAATCCTGTTTTTTTATAACAATTTTTCAGAACAGGCTGAGTGAGTCATATCCATGCAATAGAAATAAGGGCTCTGGTCATATGCAGCCCCTCGGTCTCTAGCCCCAGTGGACTTGGGACATCATGTCTTTGAGTCCATCAAGTAACCGTGTGTGGTAGTTATATAATCTGGTGTCAATTTGAGGATTAAGAGTGTAGAGGTGGAGTTCAGCCTGTCAATGATGCGGCCAATGAGACCTCTGTATGGGCATGGCCTTCTGAGAATTCTTGAAATTTACTCTCTTTTCCTCCTTGGAGACACTCCCCTCTCTCTGATCACTCCCTGGGAGACATGGCTGCTGGCAAAACAAGTGGAACTATGCTAGTGCCCAGAGCTGGAGAAGCCACATGGACCTACCCTGATACAGTTAAAACCCTGGACCTGGAGAAGCCAGGTGGAGACCCCTGCCAGCACTGAGATGCTTACAACACCACTGGATCTACAAGACTTCCCACTGGTCTGTGGTTCTCCTGCGTTCAGCATCATTGCATGCATTTTGTGAGTCTGATAGATTGGTATCAGACATATGGACTAATATGGGACTAATAGGCTTGGACTGGGTTGGGATATTTTCTTAATGTACAATTAACCCTTATATAAAACTCTTATACACATATGAGTTCACATGGATTTGTTTCTCTAGTCCACCCGAACTAACACACCTTGGTTGCCCAATTCCAGTATTCAACACTCAGAAAGTTTATAACTAACTAAGTGAATCATGATGTATTTCAATTTCCAATAAATTGTGTACTTGGTATTTACATCTAAGGCAGATTAGAGACCCTAATTAAACAGATATCGGTTGTATGATTCTACTTCAACCCTACAATTTTAAATTGAAAGGTGTGAGAACGTTAACTTGAGGTTCGCATCATTTGACACGTTAGTTCGTTAAATTCTTGAAAACTGGATGAGGGTAAGTGTTATAAGGATGAAAATGAGAGTAATTGTCTGTTTTATCATTTGTGTTATGCTAGGTTCTCTAGAGAAGCCAAATGAATGACATGGGTGTGTGTTTTGGGGTCATGACCCATTCATATCTATATATCTATGGCTATATATGTATGTGTGAATATATATAAGTATTTGTACATATATGCATGTATACATATGTATACATCTGTCTCATTGTTTTTGCTTCTCTAGAGAAGAATTTTCTATCAAGAAAGTGGCTCACACAGTGTAGAAGCAATAAATCCAGTCCAGTTGAAGTCCGTGGGTCAAAATCTCAGATGGAGTCTTTTCCTGACTCCATGGAAGGGGAGGGTGGGAGAGAAAACAGAACTGATCATAATGATCTCCATATAACCCCCACAGAAAAGTGGGTGAAGAGAGACATTGAACAGTGTAAGACATGACAAAATAATAATTTCTAATTATCAAGGGTTTGTGAGGGAGAAATGGTGGAGGGGGGGAATGAGGAGCTGATACCAAGGGCTCCAGTAGAAAGCAAATGTTTTGAGAGTGATGATGGCAACAAATGTGCTTGGCACAATGGACGCATGTATGGATTATGATGCCCCCAACGAAATGATTTAGAAAAAAATTAAGTACGCCAAATTTATTTAAGTACTTTACGGGTAATGACATAGAGTTCATTGTTAAGTGAAGGGAATTTACACTTCAACTTGAGTTCGTTTGATATCAATAAAAAGTCTCCAAGAATTGTGAATTTCTTTCATTTGTAAGAGATGTCAAATTTATAAACAGAATAAGAGTAACCTAAAACTTATGAAAAGATTATCTGTTTTTAAATGTGTATCCCTAACATACTGGTCATTAATTAATTAAAGATATAGGTACCTGCAAATAATCTTTGCTATACACAGAAATCCCACCCTTGTCTGAAAATAGCAGTACCACCCTTAACAAATCAGAGAGAAACAGAACCACAGATCAGAAAGAACACGTGCCGTGAAAGTTAGTGAACAAAAGGCTGGTATGCATTAAAGAGAGACACAGGCATTATTAGCAGTAACAGATCTGAACCTTTACTACTCTTACCGTATTACTTTAAGTCTAGGCCCCCCTAAGTATATAGCACACTGCATTTCAAGGAATCCCAGTGAGGACATGTGAGGTTGTGTCAAAAAGTATTGCTATACAACAAAACTATAAAATGTGAAATTATTATTTTCAATACATCCTCCACCTAGGTCCATACACTTCTCTTTTTTTTTTGTTTTTTTCTTCATTGTAAATTAGGTGAAAGTTTAAAGAGCAGGTCTTCCGGTTTGGGTGGGGTTTCTTTGGGGGGGGGGGGAGGCATCACTGCCTTTTGAGAGTAGGAAGCCCAGCCTTGCTCCTGGAGAGCCGCTGCTGGATTTGAACCGCCAGCCCTGTGGACTGCAGTCCTGCACACAACCACTATGCCACCCAGGCTCAGCCCCGGTCCATATACTTCTGAAGGTAGTATTTCCATCTCCATAACCCTTCCCTGACAAATTTTTGCAATTTTCTATGTATATCATGTGAAAACGGCAATTTTGAGATGCCTGAACGGCACAAATAATGTTCCTTTTAAATGTTCTTTGAGTTTGGGAATTAAAAAGAAGTTTAAAATAACAAGGTCTGAGCTGTAGCATTGATGGGAAGAGGTTTCCAAGAGGAGGAAAGTCTGGTCAGAAAGGCCATGCTTCCTTCAGAATAGCATGAGCAGGCACATGGTTGGCTGGGGGTGGGGGGTGGTGGTGGAAGGTGGGGTGGAGATAGAAATCCCTCGCTGCAATTTTTCGGCATTTTTCCTCATGAGGGACATTTCTTCAATTTTCTTAAATTTTTCCCTAATAAGTCCTCATGATGATTTTGTATCCTTGTAGAAGAATCTATCAAGATGACCCCTTTTGGGGTCCCAAAAAAATGAACACAGCAACCTTCTGAGTTTGCCTTCCTGCCTGGAAATCAGTTAGCCAGTAGACCCCTTTGCTATTATCACCATTGGACTTTTTTTTTGGGGGGGGGGGGGAGGATAAGGCACCACAATGAAACTACCAAAAACTCACAGTCCTCAAGTCGACGCCAAGTCTTGGGGACCCTCAAGGACAAGGTAGAACTGCGCTCTACGAGTTTCCAATGCTAACTCTTTACAGGAGTAGAAAGTTCCATCTTCTTCCCAAGGAGCAGCTGCTGGTTTCGAACTGCTCACTCTTACAGGAACAGTCCGAACTCATAACCTGCCCTGTCGGGTCACCGTGAGTCAGCATCAGCTCGATGGTCATGAGTTTGGTTGGTTTCCACAAGATTAAGACAAGGGTATGACTGAGAGAACGTGTCTCCAGCTATCCACCGATCAGAGGCCTGTTTATGCGTGTTTTGATTGGAATGATCTGTGCGTGTATAAACAGGCGCTCTAAAAGCAATACTTGTTTGATGTCCCCATTGTAGCCCTAGCCATTCCCATTAGTCTTCTGCTGTTGTCATTGGGTCTCACAGAATTGGTTCTGACTCTGAGTGACTCCAGGCACCGCAGGATGCAACACTGTCTGGTCCTGCGCTGTCCTCCTGGTTGTTCCTGCTTTGTCCTCTGGGTTCATTGCTACACTTGGACACATGCTTGCAGTCAGAATGTCAGTTAGTTTATCAGACTCATAAAATCAGAATGTTCAAGGGCATACCATTGAAAGAGCCATTAGAGTTGCCTCCTGCCTTGGTTTGCTTTCTCCCCAAATATGATATTCAAAGGATAACATGATGTGAATGTGCAGAAAGGACATAACGATGTATAGGTTCCCTAGTGGTACAGTCCTTATGTGCTCAGTCAACTGAAGAGTCAGAGGTCTGAAGAAGACAGAGGTGGCAGTCAACTTCCGTAAAGATTAAAGACAAACGCACAACCATGAAGCAGATGCCAGCTCACGGTGACCCCGTAGGACAGGGTAGAACTGCCCTGTGAGTTTCCGAGACCAAACCAAACCACACCATACTCACATCCATGAGAAACCCCATCTGGGTTTGCAGAAGTGAAAATTCCAGGCTTTCTTCTGAAGAGCCGCCGCTGAGGTTTTGAACTGCTCGCCTTGCAGCCCACCTCATAACCACTACACTGTCGGTGCTCCTCCCTCAAGACCCTAGTCTTGCACACGCTGTCGGGCAGTTCTCGTCTATCATTTAGGATCCATCTGAGTGGGAACCAACCCCTCGGCAACAGCCTACCTCTGCATGAGTGTACATGGATATACACAGGAAACCATGACCTTTGTTGGCTAAAGTTCAGAATTCTGAGTCTGACAGTAATTTTTCTTCATGGCTTGTCCTGAAGCATGATTTACCAAACATATTAATTGCTTAATTAATGTGCTGACTAGTTAAATTCACACACACGCATACAGGACTGGGGAATAAGGGGCTTGGATGATAAAGCTAGATGGGGTCTGGAGAGCGGTGGCTCCTTGGAGAGAACCGGACTTTCTGGAGCTATCTGGGGTTTGTGGGCAAGAAAACTGGGGAATTTCTTGAAAGACACATACCTATATTCACACATACAAATATGCATCCACCACCTGTCATACTGTGGTGGTTTGCCTGTTGTCATAGTGCTAGAAAAGACTGCAGTTGTCCAGGCTTTGGATCCACATGGAAATAGTAGTCAAGACATCAAATGGCACATTGCATTGGGGAAATCAGGTGTGCATGCTCTCTTTAAAGTGTTAAGGACCAAGGGTGTTCCTTTGAGGATGAAGGTGCAGCTATTTTAAGAGCCTGTGAAAGTTGGGCGAGGAAGACTCAAGAAGAGGTGATGTAGTTGAAGTACAGTGTGGATGAAGCATCAGGAAAGGACCATGGTCTTCCAGGAGAACAAAGAGGTGTGTCTTGGATGAAGTACAGCCAAAATACTCCTTGGAAACCAGGACAGCAAGTGATTTGCTCACATATGTTGATTATGTCATTGGGAAAGCTCAGTCCCTGGAAAAGGACATCAGGCTTAGTCAAGTAGAGAGTGAAACCAAGGACGACTGTGAAGGTGATGGATTGACGCAGTGGCTTCAAGAATGAGCCAGACCTAACAATGATTGTGACAGTGGTGCAGGTTGACTGGACATTTTTCTCTTGCAGAGAGGGAGGGGACACTATGAATTGTGACTGTCTTGACAGCACTTAACAACAACAACAACAACCAGATGATGCAGGAAACTACACCATCAGGATTTTACAGTGAACAGGTGTCAGCAAAGCTTCCAGGCTAGGAGGAAAGATCTAAAGAGCAACTTCTGAAAATTAGTCTTTGAAAATTCTGGACTCAAGGAACCAGACCCAATCCCAACTACATGGACAGTGCCCCATCCCCAAAGAAGAATTCACTTCAGAGGACCGCACTGAAGCTACAGCTCAGGAGAGGGACACGTCTGATCAGAGCACACAGGAGCAAATGAAGGGGGAGGGAGAGAGAGTGGAACGCATCCTGGCCCACCAAGCCTTGAGGACAATATCCCTGCTCAGGGGAGCCAATGCACAGAGAGGGCATTGTGCCGATCCACTATGAGACATGATGTCCCTCGCTGACCCATAGCCCTATGGAAGACAACACTGGATATACAGTGTGGGAATTGTGCCCGATCTGACCCCACTATTCTGAGGAAAAACAATAAGGGTGTGCAACTGGACTGCAATGGGAGCAGAGCAATGAAGTCCCCAGGAAATACCAAAAATAGACTTTTGGGCCAGTGCATTGCACCCCATCAGACTTGACTGGAAAACACTCCTAAAGGTCAACAAATGGACCTTGAACTATTTAAAGGCTTTTCTATTTTTGTCATTTTGTTGTTTTCTTTTCTTGCTTTGTTTGTTTTTGTGTGTGTGTGCATATTATCATCTCTGCAGGTCTATCTAGATGAGATAGGTGGGATAAAGAATCTGGAGGCGAAAACAATGGGACCAACAGTTCCAGGGAGAACATTGGGAGGGGGACGTAGGGGAAAGGAAGTGGGTGTTAGCAAACCCAGGGACAAGGGAACAACAAGTGATCCAAAATCAATGGCGGGGAGAGTGCAGGAGGCCTGGTAGGGCTTGATCAAGACTTGATGGAAGTAATTCCAAGAGGAATTATTGAAACCCAAATGAAGGTTGAACATGATAGTGGGACAAGAGGAAAGTAAATGGAAACAGAGGTAAGAACTATGAGGCAGGGCTGAGCCCCGGTGGCGTAAGTGGTTGAGTGCAGGACTCGGCCCGCGGGTTGGCGGTTCGAATCCAGCAGCGGCTCTCAGGAGCAGCACTGGGTAGCACTCACGACCACCAGAGGCAGTGATGCCCCCCCCTCAAAAAAAGAACTATGAGGCAAAGGGCATTTATAGAGGTCTGAATATAGGCATGTACATATGTAAAATATTTATATATGATGATGGGGAAATAGAGCTATGTACATATATTTATAGATTTAGTATTAAGGTAGTAGATGGACATTGGATTTCTACTCAAGTACACCCTCAATGCAAGAACACTTTGTTTTGATAACCCAACTTGGCATTCCATGATGCTCACATTCTCAACACGATAGCTAAAGACAAAGCAGATGCTCAAGCAAATGTGGTGAAGAAAGCTGATGATGCCTGGCTATCAAAAGATAACATGTCTGGAGTTTTAAAGGCTTGAAGATAAGCAAGTGGCCATCTACCTGAGAAGCTACAAGTCCACATGGAAGAAGCACACCAACCTGTATGGTCACAAGGTATTGATGGGATTAGATATCAGACATCAAAGAACAAAAAAAAAATCATATCATTGTAAATGAGGGGGAATGCAGAGTAGAGACCCCGTCAACACTTACTTAGAGTCTTTCTCAATGTGATGTGTTTTCCTAGTGTGGACCACCTATGTTGCTTGCCTTGGTGGCAATCATGCTGCTTAGATCTGCAGCTTACAATGGTGTGCTCGGAGGAATACTTGCTCCAAGACAGGCAGGCAGATGTTAGTTAAAAAGAGGGGTTGATTGTCAAATAGGTTTGAAAACTATGAAACACTTACAGCACGTCTCCATACTGCTGGCCCTCTCGGAACCTTTAATATGCCAACACGCCAAAACCCACTGACATGGAGGTGGTGCTGACTCACAGCGGACCTATAGGACAGAGGAGAACTGCCCCTGTGGGTCTTTGAAAGCATTACTGTTTACAGGAGTAGAAAGTCCCTCTTCTCTCCAAGAGCAGTTGGTGGTTTTCAACTGCTGATCTTGCAGTAAGCAGCCAACACATAACTACTCTGCCACCAGGGCATCACACATAATGTAAACGTATAGAGGGAAGAGTGCTCTTGAAGCTCTAATCTAGGACTCCTGGGGGTATAGAGGGCTATGTACATGCCGGGCTGCTAACTACAGAGTCAGCACTTCAAAAACTACCAGGAGCCCACAAGAAAAAGAGGAGGTTTTCTAGTCACATAATGAGTTTCAGACATGGAACCCACAGATGCAGTTCTACAGGGTCACTGAGATGGAATCAAGTTGATGCAGTGAGTTGAGTTCACACTCTAATGACTGGATTACTTTTTATTGGACTATATTTAATCTCATATGCTTTGGTCATGTTATTAGAAGAACCCTGTCACCACAGAGGGACAGCATGCCTGGCGGGGGGGGGGGGGGGGGGGGGGGGGGGGGGGGGGGGGGGGGGGGGAAGGTAGGGCAGACCTTCGAGGAGATGGGCTAACACCACTACAATAAAAATGGGTGCAAAGATAACCCTTGTGGCTTAAGGGGAAAGCAAATGTTTTGAGAATGATGATGGCAACAAATGTACAAATGTGCCTGGCATACACTGAATGAATGGGCGGGTTGTGATAAGTGTTGTATGAGCTCCCAATAAGAGGATCTAAAAATGAAAAAAATAAGCCTTGTGAGGAGAGTGCAGAACTGGACTGTGTTTCTCTCTGTGTGGGTAGGGTCCTTTTGAGAGTTACGGACGCAATGGCATCTAACAAGCTATTTTGCTAGAGACAGTAGGAGATCAAAACGGCCGTTTAGGTGGAAATTTCATGTTTAGATCTTAAAAGAACTCCTAAGAATGGTAAGAAAGCATATATTGTGTTCTATGCAGCCCTCTCAAAATCTAAGCAGAGTTTTCCTGTTTCTCCACTAGATACATTGTCAGCCACAGCCCAGCCCTGTCAAAGGGATACAGAGTCCAGGCTGTTGGTGAAGGAAGTTCTCAAGACCAGCAGGGATCTACCCCCGGGAAGTGGAACACAATAGGCACAAGTCTTTGAGGGTTCCTCCAGGAGTTTATATTGACTCCTGGCAATTCCACCTGTGTGACAATGCCTGTGCTCCAGAAAGTTCTCCAGGGCTGATTTTTTGCAAGTAGACCGCCAGGCCTTTTTCCCAACGTGCCTCTGACATGTGGGCTGAAATTCACAGGGTGTCAATTTCTGTACTACCCAAGGATCCTGCTGACCGAAGAAGAAACAAACTAACCCTGCTGCCTGCCATTCAGTAGGTTCAACTCTGTAACCTCACAGAGGAAGTCGCTCTACTCTCTGGGGGGTCCCGGCTTTCATCTTTACAGAAGCAAATCAAGGCCTTCTGTCCCCCTGCACAGGTTCCCACTGCCAGGTTATGGACCGTGGTCAAAGACAATCCATTTGCTCCCCCTAGGGAACACTCCCTGGGGGTACTAAGTTGAGACAACAGTGACACTGATATCCAGGGCCCACTCACAGCATCCAGAGCAGTAAAGCACAGGGAAGTGTGGAATTGCCAAGGAGATAAGGATTGCTACCTTATTTACCGGGACTAGGAAAAGTGCCTTCTTTGAGCTCTGTTTTTTCCATTGGGAAGATAATACTACCTCAAAGGGCTGCAGTGAGGATTTGAGGATGACTGTACAAATGAACCAAGTCAGTATGTGTAAGGCATTAATAAAAAATAGCCCATTGTCTTATTATTCTTGACAACTAGAGAGGGAAAGGAGGCCGGCTCAGTGGCTAAGCACCCTGCTACTAACCAAAAAGTCAGCAGTTCAAACCCATTAGCTGCACATCCTGGGAAAGATATGGCAGTCTGCTTCCTTCAGGACTACAGCCTGGGAACCCCTCTGGGCTCTACAGGTTACTGTAAGTCCGATTCAACAGTAGTGGGTTTCAAGGTGAAAATACTTTCAAACCTTTGCTCTTTGCCGGGTAGCAAAATCTTCTGGTCACCTATGAACCCTGCTTTGCATCAAAGAATAGAGTCGGCTGACTTCTAGGGAGGGCCAGGGATCCTGTCACCTACAGGCCTGCTGACACTGGGAGGAAGCTGAAGCAGCTAGCAGCCACAGAGGGGTTTAAACCAGAAACAGAAAACCCAGCACAGTGTGCCTGCGAGCTGTGGCACTTGGTGCTGCCCGGCACAGCCTGAATCCAGATGAAGATGTCCCTAGAATCAGGAAGGACCCAGGGCATAAAAATGCAGTGCAGAGGAGACTCTGGGTGTGCACTGCATGGAGGACAGGTCACTTCTGAACCGGTCCCTGTGACCCTACCGGTACCCTGCTCTCCCTTGACTTTGAAAGCAAAGGTGAGTCCCAGGGAAAAGAAGCTCAAAAGCAAACAGGCAGGGGGCAATGCAGCCCGATTATTATTGGAAGATGAGTCCTCCAAGGATATGTTTGAATTTTTAAAGGACCTGGTAGGGAAAAAAGTTAACTTTGTGTATTTGTGAGCACTGAAGTTCCTGCTTTCTAACATTGACCAGAACAGATATAGTAACAAACACTCCAGAATAGAGCCAACAGGCATTTTGCTTTTCATTTTAATTCTATATTACTTAATGTACTTTGGGGTTTTCTCGTTTTTGTCTTTGAACCTTCATTCAACCCAAATCTTTATTATTAAATTGTACTTTGAAGACCCCCTGAATCAAACCTTACTCTTCTACTTTGGGTCAAATCTCACGTGATGATTTAAAGAATGGGCCATTGGTTCCTTTGTGGCTTCGAGCTGATCCTGGGCACATCTCTGGGTGGTTAAAGGTAACGGCAAACACGCCTGGCCCTGTGCGCTGTGATCTGAAGAGCAAGGAGTAGCGCTCCGGGTGGCCAAGGTGGGACACTGGCCCAGGCCTTGTGTTCCCCAGAGCCTGAAAGGACATGTCTATAGTGGACATAGGACCATCCTCGAAACCTCTTCTGTAAGGAAGGAGGTCTCCCTACCTGCCCCAGACACACATCAGAGATTACACAGGGTCCCCTCACCAGCTGCCACGGACTCACCCCCACCCACGGCATCCTTGGCATGTCCTAGAACTGTGCTCCACACAGGTTGCAGTGGCTGGTTTTCCGGAAGGAACTCATCAGGCCTTTCTAAGGAAGTACCTCTGGTGGGCTTGAATGTTTTGTGAACCATTTGCACCCTGAGGGACTCTGCAGGGCTTATAGAGAACCGGTGGTGAGGGGATCAGTGTTTGCCTTACCCAATGCAAACACTGCTATCCTGGGTTTACAAAAAGACCCAGGGAGAAATGCCCAGAGGAGCAGCCACAGAGGGCCCCAAGGTCAGCTGGGGTGACAGGTGCCTTTGGCAGGCTGTCCCTGGACTCCCTCTAGGGATGGTGACTCAGCAGGCTTGTCCCTGGGGCATGTGACATGCTGAGCGAGCCATGCCTGCCAAGCTTACTTTCCCAACCAGATCGCACCACGGGGAGCAAGGAGGGCTGTCTCTTTGGCATCTGAAGATGGGCTTTCTACTCCTTTAAACAGTTACCATCTCAGAAACCCACAGCCAGCGGGAGCTGTTGGAGAACATCGGAAGACACCATCTGACAGCACTGTTCTTTCTTGCATTGACATGTGCTTTCCTCCCCTCTTATTTTCTCTGTTGATTCGTTCATAGGAAGGGGTTTCAGGGAAGCCTGGGGTCTACAGAAGAGCTGAGCTGCCTCCTCCCAAACACCAACTTCATCTGTCAGCTACCATAAGCCACTCAAATGTAAGGTCTCTTCTAGCAAGTGGGAAACCAAGTTAGATGAAAATATAACGTCTTAGCTGATGGTGCCCGCCTATCAAAAGATATAGCACCTGGGGTCTTGAAGGCTTAAAGGTAAACAAGCAGCCATCCTGCTGAGAAGCCACAAGGTCCACGTGGAAGAAGCACGCCAGCCTGTGTGATCACAAGATGTCGAAGGGATCAGGTATCAGGCATCAAAGAAAAAAAACCAACATATCATTGTGAATGAGCGGGGGTACAGATTGGGAACCCAAAATGCATCTGTAAGCAATTGGACATTCTCTCACAAAGGGGTCTCAGGTAGGAAATGAGCCAGTCAGGGTACAGTGTAGCAATGATGAACATAAAACTTTTCTCTAGTTTTTAAATGCTTCCTCCCCACCACTATCATGGTCCCAATTCTACCTTACAAATCCAGCTAGACCAGAAGATGTACACTGATACAGATAGGAACTGGAAACACAGGGAATCCAGGACAGATGATCCCTTCAGGACCAGTAGTGAGAGAGGGAGAGGGAAGGGAACGTGGAGCAGGAAGGGGAACCAATTACAAGGGTCTACCTCTAACCTCCTCCTTGGCAGATGGACAACAGAAAGTGGGTGAAGGGAAATGTTGGACAGTGTAAGATCTGACAAAATAATAATGATTTATAAATTATCAAAGGCTCGTCAGGGAGGGGGAAGGAAGGAGGAGGAGGGGGAGATGAGGACCGGCGACCAAGGGCTCAAGTGGCAAGCAAATGTTTCAGAGAATGATGATGGTAACAGATTTACAAATGTGCTTGACATGACGGACGGACGGATGGGTTGTGATCAGAGCTGTACAAGTCCCAAGTAAAATGATTTTTTAAATTCGAAAATAAAGAATATGTCTTCTTTCTTCATGACACAGCACTGACGACTCTGGTGGAGAAACCATACTGGACAAAGTCAGCCTCACGGCTTCCCCCCAGCTTTGCCCGCCAGTGCTCTCCCACCCGCAGCCTGCCTCCCTCTGGCCGGTGGCCAGCCTCCAACACAAACCCTCCGAACATCTGCTAGCCGCGGCCCTCAGGCCAGCGCTTGCAGGACTTCTGAGAACCGCCTCTCTGGCTTCCTTTGACTCTCTTCCCGTCTTTAGAAGGAGTCCTAGGTCAGAACACATATGGAGGAAACAAAACGCACACTGGTTAGACAAATCAGCAAACAGCGTGGTTGTCAGATGCGTACAGCCATGCGACAGGACAGAGCAGAACTGCCCCCTTGAGTGTCCAAGGCTGGTCTTCATGCCCCGCATGGGCTGTCAGAACAGACGCAAACCCAACAGCACGGCGAGGAAGGCCAAAGGCGGGGCCTGATTTGTTCTGTAGCTGTGAGCTGCGACCGACGCGACAGCACCTGACACAACAACGACAATCTTCAGCAGAAGACACCAGCTTTGTACCAAAGAGCAGCTGGTAGGCTTGCACGGCTGGCCTCTGGGTTAACAGCCAGGCAGGTCACTGCTACCCCACAAAGGGTCCCTGAAGGACAAAAAGACACCAAGAAGATGCTGTGGGAACAAAAGAAGGAGGGCTCTCATCGGATGGTGGCTGAGATGGCGTCTGAGAAGAGGGAGTCTAGCAACTGACAGCGGAGGCAGGGTGGGTGTGCCCTCAGGGGAAGAGAGCCTAGCGGGGACATGGTAGTCAGAGGTCAGGGCCCTGCCACCCACTGCCAACGGGTTATTTTCCTACAGGACACCATAGAATACACGGCCCCTGGTGGTTTCTGAGACTGTCCTTCTTTTGGGGAGCAGACAGCCTCATCGTTCCCCTTCCTGGGTTTGAACTCTTGACTTTTAGCAGTCCACCTCTGTTCCTCCAGGGCTCCTCAGAAACCCATGCAGGAAGCTCCAAATCGTCCCTTTTGATTGAGGAGAGGATTGCTGTAGAGAGTGGTGAGAGAGCAGGCTGGGGCACTGGGGCAGAGGGTGAAGAGCTTGGAAGAAAAGGCCA
>PVJH01018717.1:0-44564 GCA_004026705.1 Nesogale talazaci
TTTTTTTTTTTTTTTTTAGGCATCACTGCCCTCAGGTGGTGGGAGTAGGAGGCCCAGCCTTTGCTCCTGGGAACTGGAATTGAACCTCCATCCCAGTGGGCCGCAGTCCTGCGCACAACCACTACGCCACCGGGGCTCAGCCCTAGCCTTGCTTTTTCATACCTAACATGACCCAGAAATTTCAAAGTACTTTAAGTTCCGAGTTAAAAATATATAACAAGAAACACAACATTGGGCTGAGCCCCAGTGACGTAGTGGTTGTGCGCGGGACTGCGGCCCACTGGGACCAGCAGTGGGGCTGGGCCTCCTACTCCCACCACGGGAGAGCAGTGATGCCCCCCCACACCCAAACAAAAACAAAAACAAAAAAACCCCCAAGAAACCCCAAACACACAAACAAAAAGAAACGCAACATTAAAAAAAGCCTTTTTTTTTTTACAACTACAGCATGACCCATATTTGAGATTGATTAGGATCTGGATCTGTGGACACTAACATGGAGAGGAGAGAGGGAGAGAGAGTTGTTGCTTGGAAGGGAAATATCCTTCCATAAAATTAGCTGGTAGTTGATTTTCAGGCGGTTTTGCCCCCTTCTTTGCCTTTTTCACTAGGACCTGGCTGGCTTCCTTAAAAAAAAAATCTGCCTAATGTGGTCTGTGGGCGTTTCTTTCACTGTTTTCTAAAAAGGTTTACTAAGTTATCATCAACAATATCAATAGTATGGTTACCAAGTTCCTTATGGTGATGATTCTTTTCAAAGAACTCTTTCTTAGGATAAATATATTCTAAAACAATACAAAAGGCCATAAAAAATAAGAAAATGATAGTAAAACTTTTGGAACCAGCCATAAAAGATTTAAACAGTGTGTACTAATAACACCAACTAACGCCAAGTTATGGAAACACGAACTGCTTTTGTTTACAAAAAATCGCACACATCTGCTTGAATTCTGATGTTTGGTTCAAGCACTGCTGCAAGATTTTCTCAACATTTCATGTGAAAATCTGACTATGTTGAGCACTGATGCAGTTGAGTCATGGGTTCTAGTGTACACCACCTTTGATGTGTACCACAATGACTTTGGCCTCCCTTCCCTGTTAACGTCTCACTGTCCTCTCACCTGCTCAGGCAGTTAGGGACATACCGTCTTTTACACACAACGTGTTGTCAGGTGCTGTTGAATTGATTCAAACTCACAGTACCCCTATGTACAACAGAAGAAACACCATCCACTCCCATGCTCCTTGACAATTGGTCTAATATTTGAGACCTCTGTTGCCCCCATTGTATCAATCCATATTGTCCAAAGTCTTCCTCTTTTTTGCTTTACCTTCTACTTTACCAATTATTATATCCTTCTCCAGGGACTCGTCTCTCTTGATCACATGCCTAAAGTATGTGAGATGAAGTCTCACCATCCTGGCCTCTACAGAGCACTCTGGCTGTATTTCTTCAAGCCAGATCTGTTTTTTTTTTTTTTTCGCAAGTCCACAGTATTTCAATAGTCTTGGCTGGCACCATCATTCAAATGCATCAGTTCTTCTTTGGTTTTCCTTATTCAATGCCTAACTTTCACATGCATAGGAAGCAATTCAAAATACCATAGATTGGGTCAGGGTCAGACAGAGCACTTGTGGAATACAGTAATAAGATCAAAGCAAATAAACCAACAAAAAACACGTTTGCAGGTTGGGTGAAGAGGACATTGAAAATTGAGCTTCACTCTGAAAAATAGTCAGATAATTTCACCAGGAAACTGACTTAATAAATGATAGCAGTGAGTCA
Organism: Nesogale talazaci; assembly: GCA_004026705.1. Taxonomy (NCBI): domain Eukaryota; kingdom Metazoa; phylum Chordata; class Mammalia; order Afrosoricida; family Tenrecidae; genus Nesogale; species Nesogale talazaci. The sequence goes on from PVJH01018717.1 coordinate 1,787, forward strand.
GTAGGGCAATGTCAGGTAAATGAAATATTTAACATGCAGTAATAATCTCTGTAGTAATGCTAGAATGTCCTCATTTGTTCATCTGAAGCACTCCCTGAGGAGACAGCTGAGTGGTTGAGCATGCTAGAAGGCTGCTCTCTAAATCAGGAGTCCCCTGGAGTCAGGTGAGGGAGAGACCGTTCTCCAGTTCATTCACAGTGGTGGGATCTGTCCCTCAGCCTCGGGGCTTGCTGAATCAGGGCCTCCCGCTATTGAACAAATTGTGAGTTTAAGGATACCTGAAAAATTAACTCTATCTCTGGTGGATATAATTTGTATGAGGCTCCTCTCTGCTCCCTTCTCAGGTGGAGTAAGCTGGTAAAAGGACCTCTTTCTTATCTCCACCTTGTAATTTGGTATCGACTGGGAATTGAAGAGACACACAAAAGACATGTCCCAGTGCTTGTGGTGGGTGTACTTGCCCACAAAACCCAGGTCCACAGTGATATTGTCAACTTTCAGGTTTCTATTTGATGGCATAAAAGAAAAATGAAATTCCCAGGCTCACATAAAATATAGCTGTTATTTTGAGACTAAAGTGCTTACATTATCAACTCGCAGAGCTATTATTAATATATTTACTAAAGGGTTGGTGTCCATTTCTGGATTATTTTCATTCTGTAATTAAGCAGTATCACCACCAAAGGAGACAAAAGCAATTGGTGCCCCTATCTCGGCGGCCCCCTGCCTGACTCAGAGTCCTACATTACCAAGTGCAAAGCTCAATCAGGGGCCACATTTATTGTGTGTGTTCGGGCCAGTGCTGCTACCATCACCTGTCAATCACTTTGGAATTTCCCTACGCTATCCTCCCCACCGCTGCTCTGAAAAAACTGCGTTTGCTTTCCATTTATTTGTCAATCACATGAGTACCCAGAAAGTTCTCTCTGGACATAAACAATTCATCCATCAGTACTTTCCATTCCAGGATGAATTTCAGTTTTTAGTCAAAATGTTGAAGTTATGGAAATGACCAAATCAGCCAGGCCAAGGTAGAATATAATTTCCTATTTGGTAGTCTCCATGCTTTGCCTATGGTGTTTCATATTGATAAAAGTAAAACAGAAGAATGAAACAGTTGGAATTATACCGTTTATATAATATCACTATCAAAACCTGGACAATCATGAAGTTTTATTATTTGCAAGGGAATCAGGTTTTTGTCACTGACCCCAGAGGTCAAAAGCTGCCAACTGTATTGACTATATTCCTGAGGTGTTATTATTGAGACAAAGATGTGGAAAGAAGTACATTCACTACCTAACAGAAATGCCTAAAATGCCTGTTGTAAAGATGCCTACTGGAAAATCTCACTCCCTCTCTGCTATGGCCTCAAGCACAACTCAGAGCAACGCCAGAGAAAAGGGTAGGCCTGCTGCTGCGGGTTTCTGAAACTGTCACTCTTTACAGAAAAAAGAAAGCATAGGATGGGAAACAACTCACCTGCCGAGGGGAGGCGGGGTCCTGGGAACCTCAAGGCCTGTTGAAGTAGAGAAAGCCGTCAAATGAGCACCTGTATATGTAGTTATTCCTTTGTACATCTAATTTTCATTTTGTATACTTGTTTCTTGCTTTACCTGAAGATCTCTAGGTCAAAAAAATTCTCACTCGAGTGTATTTGAAGATGGTTCTGGTATGTACGAGAGACTTCTGGAGCACTTTTGTTCTGCGTGTCCCTGTGGGTGTCAAGGGTTGGTGTTCATGCTCACTTGGAATGGACCTTGGGGTCCCACCTACGATGCTGCAATTTCTCTTTTGCTTTGCTTTGTCTCCTCACTTGCCTCTTTGCTGTAGCACAGTCCCCTACCCTGGGCCCACCCTGAATGTTCCATTAAGACTTTACTCTCCATGCTGCATCTTTTCAATGTTTCCATTTCAGTGTTTGACCTCTCTTTCACCAAGTCTCAAAAGTAGATAGACAGCAACCAGGACAACCCTAGCCACATAACATAATACTGATATTCAGCAGAAGAAAAAATATCGGTCAATATTTCCTATTTCTCTGCTTTCAAATGGTGATGCTGGTTAACAAAGAGTCTTTGGTCCTATCTCCTTGAAGACGTAACAGCAGCCTGGACCTTCTTCCTTGGGAGTTGCCTTCTCCTAATAAACATAGTGAGGCAGAGAGACAGCAAAGAGAAGGCCATCACCAGTTTGCCAAACAGAGAGAACATGGATGAGATACAAAAAATTCCCCCAAAGACTCCAAAGTTCTTGGTTAGCCAGAGTCATGTTACCCACTGCCATTGAGTTCATGCTGACTCAGAGCATCGACCTACAGGGAAGGCTAGAACTTCCCCTGGGAGTTTTCAAGACTACCACTGTTTACAAGACTAGAACTATTCCTGTGAGTGTTCAAGGCAGTCACCATACGTGTTGTGAAAAACCTGTTCCCTGTGCTATTTAGGAATGGAGGTCCCTTGAAGACCCAATTATATTGTGGTACATCCTAACCTTCACCAATCACCAATGATATGGAAAGAGGAAAAGTATCAGTGAACCAATCTTGGAGGTCATGTTTTATAACTTTTCTCTTACCAGGGGTAGGTAAGAAAAGACAAAAGGGTGATCATGGTTTCTGCCCACTTGGCCATATAGCTAGATCTGTAAGGTTTTAATCTTATGTAGGCAAGCAGAAAAAGTTAGCAAGAATAGCATTTCTACTCTGTAAAAGTTTGCTAGACTCTATATATACACTTTCACTCAATTATCACAGCTACCATAATTTATAGATGAGAATATTGTGATTGAGAACAATTGTAGAAGTGAGATTTTTTATATCATTTTATTGGGGGCTCATACAACTCGTATCACCATCCATCTATCCATTGTATGTCAAGCGCATTTGTACATTTGTTGTCCTCATTATTCTCCAAACATTTGCATTCTACTTAAGCCGTTGGTATCAGCTCCTCATTTTTTCCCACCCTCCCCAAAACCCAAAAACTCATGAACACTTGATATTTTATAAATTATTATTTTGCCATATCTTATACCGTTGTCTCCTTATATGCACTTTCCGGTTGTCTGTACCCTAGGGAGGAGGTTATATGTAGATCCCTGAAATTGGTTTCCCCTTTCTATCCCACCACCCTTCACCATCTGTTATTGCCATTCTCAACACTGGTCCTGAAGGATTCATCTGTCTTGGATTCCCAGTGTTTCTAGATCCTGTCTGTTCCAGTGTACATCCTCTGCTATAGCCGGATTTGTAAAGTAGAATTGGGATCATCATACTGAAGGGAGGAAGCATTGAAGAACTAGAGGAAAGCTGTATGCTTCATCATTGCTACACAGAACCCTGACTGGCTGGTTTCCTCCCTGTGACCATTCTATCAGGGGAAGTTCCATTACTTATAGCTGGGCTTTGGGTCTCCAGTCAGTACATTTACAAAAACATAATTTTTCATTCTTTGATGTCTGAAACCTGATCCCTTCAACAACTGTGGTCACACAGGCTGGTGTGCTTCTTCCATGTGGGCTTTGATGCAGCTGAGCTAGATAGCTGCTCATTTTCCTTCAAGTCTTTAAGACCCCAGACTTTATATATTTTGGTAGTTGAGCACCATCAGCTTTCTTCACCACATTTGCTTGTGCACACATTTGCCTTCAGTGGTCATATTGGGAAGGTGGGCACACATCGATGTGATTTTTTGTTCTTTGACACCTGGTCCCTTTGACACCTAGTGCCCGCACAAGCTGGTATGCTTCTTCGATGTGGGCTTTGATGCATCTGAGCTAATGGCCACTTGTTGACTGCCAAGTTTTTAAGACCCCAGATGCTATATCTTTTGATAGCTGGGCACAATGGATTTTCTTTACCACATTTGCTTAAGCATCCATTTGTCTTCAGTGATCATCTTGGCAATGTGAGAATCATGGAATGCCAATTTAATGGAACAAAGTGTTCTTGCATTGAGGGAGTACTTGAGTGGAGGTCCAATGTCATCTGCTGCCTTAATACTAAACTTATGCATATATCCTCCCAGGAAAGCCCATTAAATGTGGCCATAGGAATGGGTCTTTCTAACAGTATTTTATTCTGGCACTAATAATGACTGCAAATGACCTCACTATTAAACAGATATTCAGCTTTTGTCTTGAAATACTTAGAACAGAAGTATACTAGTTATCTTCTAGTATCTTCTGGGTCTGTTGTCAAAGTGGGTATCTCTGATATTCAGCTTTTTGTCACCTTGGCTAGGACAGAATGCTCAGTAGTTTGAACCTAATATAATGCAACAACTCCATGATTCTCTGTATAGCAATATAACTATTTACTCAGTTTGCAGACTGACAATGTCTCCTTGTGAGTGTGGCCTTCTTCATAAATGCATGTCTATCTATACATATGAATCTCCTTTCCTTTTTTCCTACTGGCTTGTCTCTGGCATCTGGCTTCATGGGACCTGGGCCAGTGGCCTGCCATGTTGCCTGTCAGTCTGGGGAATTATCAACAGTCTGCTCTATTGCCTGGCTACCCTGTGAGCCATCAGAGCCCAACACAATGTTCCAACCATGAACAGACCATGGTTAACTATTGCTAAAGTACAATAGACATAATAATGACATCACCATAATCCGTTTTCTCTTTATTGATTTGACATTTAAATTTCCAAAGTTCTCTTGGCATTAAATAAGGATCAGCTATATGTATAAATGTGCATGTATTTATATATTCTAATTAATTGTGAACCTGTATAGGGTTTATAGTAGCAAACAACTTAATTTTTCTCTTATTAAATGGGTCGTAGGTTTGAGCCAAGAAACTTACAGTTTCAACACCTAATTCACAGCACTAGCAGGGACTTTATGGCAATGAGTTTGGTTTGGACGTATTCATATAGACACAGATATACATGTGTGTTTGTGGTGTGAAATGAGAGAGTTTATCCTTGAAATCACCATCTTGCTGTACTTTCTCATAAAAATATCTAAATACTCATTAAAGTAACTCTGACTGCACAAGTAAATATTATATGTTCAATAATCAAAATGAGACTTGGCAGTTGATTTATAAGGCGAGTACAATCCATAATGGAAATGGCCCTGCTCTCTGAAGAAGGTTGGACTTTCTTTCATGCTCCCCAACTGTTGAATTTTGGATCAGAAAAGCTACACCAATGATATCAGAAAATGCCATGCTGTGCCTCTCTGAGTGCTCCTTGTTGGCATAGTCAGATTCCATTTCCCTCCTCTGCACATCAGTATGTCAGTGGTTAGATCTAGTTAGATTACTTTGGGATGACAAGGGGACAGCACTGCTTTCTAGAATACACTGGTGTTCATTGTGGCCAAGTCAACTTTGAATCATGGTGACTCCAAGTACCTGCTCCATCTCTATAAACCCTTGTGGTAGATATATAATTGTTTGTCAATTTGAGGATTAAGAGTGCAGGGGTGGAGTTTAGCCTGTCAATCTGGAGGTAGTCAATGAGACCTCTGTGTGGGCATGACCTCCTTAGAATTCTGGGAAATCCAGTATTTCTTCTTGGAGGCAGGAGACACTATCTCTTTTAATTCACTCCCTTGGAGATGCTCTACTGACAAGACATGAGGAAGATTTCCTGTGAAACATCCCAGAGGAGAAACCACCTGAACCTACCCTGATGGAACCAGACCTGTGAAGCCAGGAGAGCCATATAGAGACTGTTGCCAGCACTGGGATGCTTACAATGCCACTGTATCTAAAGACTTTTTATCCACTGGTCTGTGATTGTCCTGCAATTGACATCATTGCATGTGTCTTGTATATCTGAAGAGGACTTTATAGATAGACATTGGACTATGGGCTTGGACTGGACTGGGTTGTGATATTTTCTTAAAGTACAATTCCCCTTCATGTAAAACCTTCTCTTATGCACAGATGAGTGTCTATGGATTTGTTTCTCTAGTCTACCCAGACTAACAAAATCCTGGTATGCTTTATTCCACTCTTGTGGCCACAGTGCATTTTGCATGCCTTCCCAACTGGGAGCTCATTTCCTAGCACTATATCATATAATATTCTGTTGGAATTCATGAAGTTTTCATTAGCTAGTTTTTAGAAGTGCATCATTAGGCCTTTATTGCTATTGTACCTTAGTCTAGAAGTTCTGTTGAAGCTCTCTGTGCACCACGGGTGACCCCACTGGCATTTGGCAATCAGATAACATAGTTTCCTTCATTATAGCAATACACAGGCCCTCACAGTACAACAAGCTGTGACGGTGATGGGTGATGGGGAGGGTAGTGCCTTCAAATAAGGCAGGCTTGAAGGGGATGTGGACTAAAAAGACCTGGAAGCTCTGCACCACAAGGGCTGCTATTATTTTAGGGATTCAAATTTAGAAGGTGTGAGAAGGTGAGATAGTGAAATAGGAAATCTTCCTCTCTCAGACAAGGACATCTTCGACACAAGGCTCCTGGATATCAGTGTTTTAGAGAGAATCGTGCTCATCCACTGATGCCTAGAGCAGGGTTCTCAACCTTCCTAAGGGCCCAAGCCTTGAGTACAGTTCCTCATGTTGTGGTGACTCCCAACCCCACAATTATTTTTATTGCTACTTCATACAGTAATTTTGCTACTGGTATGAAATCCTCATGCAAACATCTGATATGCAGGATGTATTTTCATTGTTATAAACTGAACATAATTAAAGCATAGTGATCAATCAAAAAATATGTAATTATATATCATGAAATATTTATTTCTAATTACAAATAGATAAAATTTTGTCTTGAAATTTTGTCTTGGTGTAGCAACAATTCTCACATGGGGTAATTGTATGTGGGCTTATCTGCATGTGGGCAGACTGACCTGGAGACAGAAGAAGAAGCAGTGTTTCAGTTCCTAAGATCATCCGAAATATGAGTTTTCCAATGGTGCAGCAGTTATTGACCTGAGGGTCATGACCCCCTTGGGGGTCTAATGACCCTTTCACAGGGGTCTCCCAATTCATAATAGTAGCAAAATTGCAGTTATGAGAGACTGTATTAAAAGTTCATGGCATTAGGAAGGTTGTGAACCACTGGTCTTAGGGGATTCCTGTGAAAGAGTAATTCAGTCCCCAAAGGAGTCATGACCCACAGTTGAGAACTGCTGCTAGAGGATACTGCTTGTCTACACAGACTGTTCTTCAAAAAGTAAAGAGGAAAGCAGCGAGTCTTCACAAATATCATGCAGAAAAATGAAGTCAACAAAACTGGAGGCAGCATTTTCTTATACAAGCATCATTGAAATGTTTTTAGAGAAAAAGTCTATGATCCTCAGTCAAGTGAAAAAATGTAATGCAATGCTTTTTTAAAACAGGTGCAAAAATGTCAAAGAGAGAATATAAAGCCACTAGCAATGTGGAAAAAATGATAAAATAAATGTGTTTGTCATACAATGGATGGGTGGATTGTGATAAGAGTTGTACAAGCATCAAATAAAATTATTTAAAAAATGAATAGCAAAGCATTTAGCAAAAGGTAGATAATCGGGTGGAATGTTAAGAGTTTCTACAGCTAAGTGATATAATGGATATTCATTATACTCTTCTTTCAGCTTTGCTATATGTTTGAAAAGTTTCATAATAAAAAGTAGAAATGGAGAAAAAAGAAAGCATTAATGGAAATGAAAAATGTGCAACTGAATGAAGCCATCTGACTATAGTAAAGAGTATATATGAACCCCTGAAAAAAATCTGACTGGGAGCGAGACATAGAATTTGAGAAACATCTTAGGAAAAGAATAAAAGGAAACCATAGGCAAGCTGAACAAAATGTCGTGATGACAAAAATGAAGAAGTTATAATGGAGCCAAAAGAGCATGGGCTCTGGAGTCACAAGCATGGACTGGAGTTATAGCTCCAACGTTAATTGCACATATAAACTTGAACAAGTTGTTTAATATCTTGAAGTTCTTCATATGGAATATATTCATAAGGCTACTATGGGAGATAAAAAGAATATATAGCTGAGAAAGTAGCAGAGGCTAAGGAAAGAGAGAAAGGGTGAGTGGCAGAGAACAAGGGGATGAAGACTTGGGGTTGTTTCCCAGTAAGATAGCAAAAACAATCAGAATTGATTGCATAATAATAAAAGATATTCTAGAGGGCTGGGGAAGGCAAACAACTTCTCTGAGCCTGGACAGAGGAAAAGACCTAGAAGAATTAGCAAAAAGACTGGAAAATAACATATCAAGACAAGAGATATCACAACATTTGTGAATTTGTTAAGATTGGGGGATGGGGCTGGGAATCTAACAAGCATTCAAGTAGAAAAACTAGGTTATGAATGCCAGGTCCCCTTTGGTCAGTTCCAACCCATAGTGATGCTATGCACAATGGATAAACATTGCCTGGTCCTCAGCCAAGCCCACACTTGCTCCTGAGCCCCTTGTGGCAGCCACTTGTAATTCCACTTCCTTGAGGACCGTCCTCTCTTCCACTGTTCCTCCACGTTACTAAGCCTAAGATCCTTCTCCAGGGACTGGTCTCATGAACATGGCCTAATTCTGTAAGATGAAGTCTCATCATTCTTGCCTCTAAAGAGCATTCTGGCCACACTTCTTCCAAGACAAATTGGTTTTTCCTTTCCGCACTCTATGGTACTTTCAATATTCATCCCCAGCACTACAATTCAAGTGCATCAATTTTTCTTCATTTTTCCTTATTTCACATCTAACTTCCACATGCACATAAGCTCATGGAAAATACCATGGCTTGGATCAGCCACACCTTAATCCTCAAAGTAAGATCTTTGTTTTTCCATACTCTAAGGAGGTCTTGTGCAGCAGATTTACCCAGTGCTATGTGTCTTTGGATTTCTTGACTGCTGCTTCCATGAAAATCAATTGTGAATCTAAACAAGACAAGTCCTTGACAACTTCACACTTCTCCATTTATCATCATGTTACCTATTGGCCCAATTGTGAAGATCTTGGCCTTCCTTACATTGGGTTGTAATCCAAATTGAAAGCTACAACTTTTGATCTTCATCCGCAAGTGCTTCAAGTCCTTCTCACTTTCAGAAAGCAGGGTGGTGTCATTTGCACAACACAGGCTTTTAATAAGCCTTTCTCCAGTCCTGATGTCATCTTCTTCTTATAATCCATATAATCCAGCTTCTCTGATTATTTGCTCAGGAGACACACTGAATAAGTCTGGTGAGAGGATTCAATCCTGATTATAAGCCATGCAGTATGGCCTTGTTCTGTTTGCACAATTGCTTCTTGATCCCTGTACAAGTTCTGAATGAGCACAATGAAGTATTCTAGAATTGCCATTATTCTCAAGGTTATCCATAGTTTGTCATGGTCCATACAGATGAAAGTGTTTACTAGTCAATCAAGCACAAGTAAATATTTTTCTGATATCATCTACTTTAGCTCAGTCCCCTCTGAGGTCAGGGATGAGGTCCCTTGAATCTGGCCTGAATCTCTGGCAGGTGCCAGTCAATATAATGCTACAACCATTGATGGATGATCTTCAGCAAAATTTTGCTTCCGTGTGATATCAATGATGATATTCTCTAGTTTTAGCATTCAGTTGAGTCACTTTACTTGGGACTGGGTACGAATATGAATCTCTTAAGGTCAATGGTCCAGTCTTTCAAATTCTCTGACCTAAGTAGATGCTTCCAGTGCTTCATGAGCCTGCTGAAACATTTCAACTGGTATTCTGTTAATTCCTGGAGCCTTCTTTTTGACTAAGACTTCATTGCAGCTTGAACCTTTTCCTTCAACCCCATTGGTTCTAGTTCACATGCCACCTTCTGTAGAAATTTCAACTACTTGTTTTCAGCACAGTGACTGTATTCTTTCCACCTTCTTTGGATGCTTCTTGCATCATTCAATATTTGTCCATAGAATACTTCAATATTGACATTTGAGACCTGAATTTTTTCTGGAGTTCCTTTACTTTAAAGAATGCTGAATGTGCTCTTTGTTCTTGGTTTTCGAACTGTAGATTTTTTGCACATTTTATTATAATATTTACTTTGTCTTCTCGAGATTTGAAACTTCTTTGAACTTTCCATTCAACTCTTTGAATTTATCATCTCTTTTATTTACTTTCCATTCAACTCTTTGAATTTATCATCTCTTTTATTTACTTTAGCAACAGTATGATCAGAGAAAGTTTCAGGGTCTTCTGGCTTCTTGCTGATCTTTTCTTTCCTGTCTTTTTAGTGACCATTTGCTTTCTTCATGAATGATTGTCTTGGCATCCTCCCACAACTCATGCAGCCTTCTGTCACTAGTGTTCAATGCAGCAATTCTGTTCTTGAGATGTTCTGGAAATTCAGGTAGGATAGACTCCAGCTCTTATTTTGGATCTCATGAATTTGTTTTAATTTTCTTTAGCTTTAGCCTGAACTTACATATGAACATTTGATGGTCTGTTCCACAGGCTATAATAGAAGAAAATTAATTAGAATGCTTTCTTTGAACCATCAATCAGAATTTAATGACGAACACCCTGGTATTTTTAGGAAACATGTTAATGGACCAAATTTTGTGCAATTTTTCATTTGTAAAGACAACAAAACCATATTAGCAAATATACTCATCCAAGAAGTATACACTATTCTATTATTCTGGGAGAAGTTACTGGAAATGTCCTCCGACCAATCAAGAAATTAACTGACATCAGAGAAGGTAGGGGAAAATGAATGCATAATATATTAAGTTGAGAAATTCTGATTCATAAGAACCTTTTAAAGAGTTAAAAACCAAAGATATCATTTTGAAGACAAAGGTGTGCCTGACCCATGTCACAGTATGTGCACACAGAATCTGAGCTATAAATCAGGAATCCTAAGAAAGAATTAATGCATTTTTATTGTGTCATCAAAGAAGAATATTGTATATATCATAGATTTGAAGAAGAATGAGCAAGCCTATGTTGAAAGACATACAGCCAGAATGTTCCTTAAAGAGAGGCTGGGGAGATCATATCTCAGGTACTTTGAACCTGTTTTCAGGATGAGGTTGACTGGTACAGACCTGCAACAAGGGAGGACGGTGCAGGACCAGAAAACATTTCTTTCTGTTGTACACACGGTTACTTTGATAGATTGTGTGTGGACTTGGCTGGGCCCGGATTCTCAGATGTCTGGCCATTAACTCTTCATAATCCACCATGACCTGACAGCACAATATAATCACAGTCATTCAGTTGTACGAGTAGGGTGGCATGCAAACTCTTTCTTTTAGGTGCGAGCTCCAATGTGGACAACTGGAAAAAAATTTTTCCCTTGGCAGTATGTCCACTTCAAATACAAGGGCAAGGTATTAAAAGTTTGCTTGCTTTTTGCTGATTCTGAATCTTGCAACTGTCGTTTACACCCTCTTGTTCTTTTCACTTAAACCAAGGTCTGCCAGTCATCAAGGTTGTCAGCGGTCTGTCATCTGTGCCTGGGCAACCACAAGCCTGGCCTGTGGATTTCAGATTCATTCCCATATCCTTAGCTTCCTGCGAATCTTGCGCTCATCAGCTTCCACACTACGCCATTCAGGAATAGTCTCTAGCCCACCATTTAATTTGTAACCTGGGAACCGGCCTGAACTTGGGCTTGTCTGCTTTTACAAGTGTCTGAACCATTTTCTCGACACAAATTTCTCTCTCGATATGTTGCTGTTGCCAGGTGCCAGCAAGTCGCTTGTGACCTGGAGTGACCCTCTGCAGGACAGAAGGAAGCAGTGCATGATCCTGTGCCACCTTCTCAACTGCTCCTTTGCTTGAGCCCATTGACGTACCCCTGCATCAATCCAACTTGTCAAAGGCCTTCCTCTTTGGGGGGGGGTGTCCCTCCAGATTACCAAGGGTAATGTCCTTTTCCAAGGACTGATCTCTCCTGACCACATGTCCAAAGTACGTGAGACAAAGTCTTGCCATTCTTGCCTCTCAGGAGCCCTCTGGTCTTCCTTCTTCCAAGACAGATGCGTTTGTCTTTTTAGCAGACCGGGGTGCTTTTTCAATATTCTTCCACAGTACTGCAATGCGTAGTTTCTTCTACAGTCTTCCTTATATCATGCCAAACCTTCACATGTAAATAGTGTGATGGAAAATACCATGGCTTGGCTCAGAAGAACCTTAGTCCTCAAACTAACATCCCTATCAAGTATTTTCCAATACTTGAAAGAGGTTTGGTGCAATGGCTTTGCCTAATGCAATACACATTTTGATCTCTTGACTACAGCTTTGCATGTGGATCCAAGTGAAACAAAACCTTTGACAACGACTAGCTTTTCTCCTTTTATCATTCTTACCTGCTGACCCAGTGAGAAGATGTGGATCTTCCTTACCTTGAATCATAATCCACACTAAAAGCTACAATCCGTGATCTTCATCAGCAAGTGTTTTAAGTTCTCACTCTCAGCAAGCAAGTTTGTGTCATCTGCATATCACAGGTTGTTAATCAGCTTTTCTCCAATCCTGCTGCCATATTCTTCTTCATATAATCCAGCTTCTCTGATTATTTGCTCAGTCTACAGACTAAATAAGTGTGGTGAGAGGACACAATCCCGATTATAAACCATGCAGTATTCCTTTGTTCTGTTTGCACAATTGCCTCTTGATCCGTGTATAAATTCTGGAGAAGCACAAGGAAGTGTTCTGGAATTTTGATTATTTTTAAAGTTATCCACAGTTTATTATGATTCACACAGCCTGCTGGTTTTGCTTAGGGAATGAAACACAAGAAAACATCTTTCTGGTTTCTCTATGTAGAGCCTAGATCCTTCTGACATCAGCAATAATCCCGTTTCCCAGGTCTTCTTTTGAATCAGGCCTGAACCTCTGGCAGCTCCCTGCTAATGCACAGCTGCAACCCTTGGGGATGAATGATATTAGCAGAATTTTACTTGTATGTGATAGCAATGATATCATTCTATAGTTCGAGCGCACTTTGGGGTCACCTTACCTTGAAATGGGCACAAAGATGGATTTCTTCCAGGCAGTTGGCCAAGTAGCTGTCTTCCAAATTTCCTGATGATTAAGTGCTTTCAGGGCTTCTTTAGCTTTCTGAAACATTTCAGTGGGTATTCAGTCAATTCCTAGAGCCTTGTTTTTGGCTCATGCACTCAGTACAGTTTGAATTTCTTCCTCCAGCACCATTTCTTTCTTTCTTTCCTTTTTTTAAAAAATCACTTTATTGTTGGCTTCTACAGCTCCCATCACAATCCATACGTACATTCATTGTGTCGAGCACATTTGTACATATGTTGACATCATCATTTTCAAAACATGCTTTTTCTTCTTAATCCCTTGGTATCAGTTCCTCATTTCCCCCCTTCCTCCCTCACCCTCACTCTCTCATTAACCCTTGATATTTATAGGGTATTTTTTGCATGTCTTAACCGATCACTGTCTTCCTTCACCTACTTTTCTGTTTTTTGTCTTCCTTGTGATCAATCATTGTGTGTCAATCATTGTGACCAGTTTCCCCTTTCTCTCCCCACTTTCCCCCTGTCCTTCTGTTATTGCTCCTTTCATCATCAATCCTGAGGGGATTATTTGTCCCGGGTTCCCTGTGTTGTGAGCTCTTGTCTGTACAAGGGTACATGCTCCGGTCTAGCCGGATTTGTCAGGTAGAATTGAGGTCATGGCAGTAGGGGAGGAAGGATTAAAGAGCTAGAGGAGAGTTGTATGTTCTGTTGGTGCTCTACTGCACCCTTCCCTGTGACCCTCCTTTGAGAGGATGTCCAATTGCCTACACATGGGCTTTGGGTCTCCATTCCACCCCATGTGACCCTCCTTTGAGAGGATGTCCAATTGCCTACACATGGGCTTTGGGTCTCCATTCCACCCTCCCATTTATCCTCATCAATATATTTTGTTCCGAGTCTTTCCTGCCTGATATCTGATCCCAACAGCACCTTATGATCACACGGGCCTATGTGCTTCATCCATATGGACGTTGTTGCTTCTCAACTAGATGGCCGTTTGTTTGTCTCCAAGCCTTTAAGACCCCCAGATGGTATATCTTTTATTATTTGGGCAGGCATCATCAGCTTTCTTCACCACATTTGCTTATGCACCCATTTTGCCTTCACCGACACTGTTGGGAACGCAGCACTATTTTTCTAGCTTATATCCTTCCTCCTGAAATGTTACACTGACGACTCATTCTCTTTTGTACAGTGACTGTCTTCTTTGCATCTTATTTTGATGCTTCCTGCATTATTCAATATTTTGCCTATAGATGCAAAAAATTTCAACACAAACTTGAATTCTTGAGTTCCTTCAGTTTCAGGTATGTTGATTGTGCACTTACCTTTTGGTTTTCTAATTCTAGACCTTTGTACCTTTTGTTGTAAAATTTGACTCTTTTTTCTGGAGAAGCCTTTTGAGAGATTTTATTCAGCTCCTTGACTTCATTCTTCCGTTCATCTTCTTTAGCTATCCAGTGATTAAGAGAAAGTTCCGGGGTCTCTTCTGACATCCACTCTGATCTTTTCTTTCTGTCCTGTTTTTCTAATACCCTTCGCTCTCTTCATGAGTGAAGCTTTTGCTATCCTCTCACTCATTAGTGTGTATGCCTCACATCTGACCTTGAGAAGTTCTCAAAATTCAAGTGGGATAGACTCAAGGTCATATTTCGACTCTTGAGGATTTGTTTTAACTTTCTTTAGCTTTATCCTGAACGTACATATGACAATTTAGTTGGCCCCTTGCCTACTTTTAACTGCTGATAGTGAGCTTCTCCGTGATGTCTTCCCACATATGCGGTCAGTTTGATTTCTGTGTATGCCATTTGGGGATGTCCACATGCACTGTCATCTCTTGTATTGTTGAAAAAAAGATATTTGGTATTAAGTCTTTGATTTTTGCAAAATTCTAGGTTGCAATCTCTAGATTCATTTCTATTTCCAAGTCCATACTTTCTAAATACTGTTTCTTCCTCCAAAGTGGGCAGCCCAGGTCTTCTTTGTTGTTTATTCTCAGTCTGGAAGCTCTGCTAAAACAGTTTCACTTTGGGTGACCTTGCTGGCATTTGAAATACTAGTGACATTGACGGAGAGTCCATCACAGCAGCACAGAGGCCACCACTGTGTGACAAACTGGCAGACGAGTGGTTTATCTCTAAATATACATATATAATCTTCAATGGTTCTGCTTCTTTATAGAACTCAGGTTATGGCAGAACTGGAATTCAAAACCAACTTAAAAGCACTTAATAAAAGCAAGAATAAATGTGGTATGAAAAGGCAAATGATGAGTATTACTGCCAATAAAAATTTTTTAATCTATGCATCTGTTAAAATTTTTGTTTGAAAGTTAAGTGAAAAAATTTAAATTTAATTAGGATGCATTTGATAGAAAATAGTATTTAGTAATAAGAATCTCATCTAGGTTGTGGGAGATGATGTTGATAACACTAAAGTGATGCTAAATACTTCACTGCACCAAAGGATTTTGTTTTAGTTGGTACAGAAATATATGTTACATGACTGTATTATAACCAGTGTAACTCCAGTTATCCCTCAAACAGCTAAGTAAAGAATTACCATATGACCCAGCAATTCCACTTTTAAATCAAGGACCCCTAAAGATATTTGTACACCAATCTTCATTGTAGCACTAATCAAAATATTCAAAATGTGGACATAGCCCTGATGACCCTGAGCAGATGAATAAATAGACAAACTGGATATATACATACAATGGAATATCATTCTGACATAAAAGGAAATGAATTTTGGTGCATGTTGTAACATGGATGAACTTTGAAAACATTGTATGTAAAGTAAGTCAAATGCAAAAGGGCAAATCTTATATGACACCACTAAGTGAAATGGTACAACAGACAAATGTATAGCTTATTTATGGCTACCAAGGGCTGCAAGAAGGAGGAAATGGAGATTCATTGCTGAGGGGACTCATTGGCTAAAGATGGCGATGCACTTTGGGAAAAGATAGAGGTACTAGTGTCACCACATGGAAAATATAATTAATGTCATGAAATTGTTCACATAAAAGTGGCTGAAATGTAACATTATTTTGTTACATCTATTTCACCACACAAAAAAGTTAAAATGTTAGATTTGAAATGTAGCTTCCAAATAACTGAAGAAGGTTTAAGCTGGGAAAAATATATCTTGTTAACAAAGCACTTAGAAGAGAACCATAAAGAGTAGTAGCATTTTAAGATGAGAGAAAATATGCAGAATTCAATGTATACCTAAAGCATGATTATAATTTTAATATGTGTGTGTGCAGGCATGTAATAAACACTAAAGGGAAAAATGCTGAAAAGAAATGAACTGAAATTTGTTCATTTCTATCAGAGCTTTTGTTCTGAAACAGATGCATAAAATGACATGATGGAGAAGAGAAGGAATTGAGGGAGGAGTCAGGGCTGAATACTGCAGGGATTGCAGACAACTTCCCAGACACTGCTGTAGCAAGGGTCTGAGCCTTTGTATTTACACACACACACACACACACACAAATGTAGTAGTTCACACCTTTCCTATTCTGACTCCAATTCACCTTTCTTTGTCAGTATTATTATAGGCATTTACTTTTACTGCTCTCAATTTAAATTGTATATATGTTACTAACTTAATGTCTGATTTTTTTCATGACTGTTTTACCATAATAGGTATACAACTTCAATGAATAAATTTCTAATGGTGTGAATTCAGATGTAGGAAAAAATGGTATCAACATCAAGTGTATTACTCCCCTCCTCCCCCAAACATACTGATTTACCCAGGGTCTGTGGTGCTTTTAGAAGCTCATACGAAAACCCCTACCAACTGCCATTGAGTTGATTAAAAATCATTACATATTGACCTTATGTTGGGTCCCCAAGACTGTAAGTCTTTGTAGGAGCAGACCCCTCTCTAAACAAAAGTTATCATGCAGCTCTACATGAACTCATAGGAGCCCCTAGGCTAAGAGTGCACCTAAGCTGATAGAACTCCATTGCTTCCCTGAGCTCTTTCCACCTTTCTACCCCTGCCCTCCATGATTCACTGATCTGAGGTGTCTTTCCTCGTGAGCTAGTCTTCAAATATCTGTGCAGAGGCATGAAATGCCCCGCTTGCTGGTGAACTTGATCTTGCTGATGAACAAAGCATCATCATATTTTTGTGTCATTTCTATGCAGATTTTTAAAACTTTTCATGGTCTAGTGAATGAAATGTATGCACGTGAACGATGATGATGGAACAGCCTGCATTTTGTAGTCAGAAGATTTCATACAGAATCTACAATATGTTAGTTAAACTTCAGGGCTGCGTAAGGCTGGGGTGACTAGAAAAACAGATCCAGTGACACTCACATATGTGTAAGAAAGCATTTTATATCAAGAAGCTTTATCTATTAGGAAACCATCTATCTCAGTCTAGTCCAGCTCAAGTCCATACATCTGCCACTGTTCCATCAGTCCCTTGTCAGAGTCGTACAGTCACTCACAATGACACGGAGTGCAGGAATAGCACAGGCCAATGGATGCGAGGTCTTATGGAGCCAATGGCAGGGAATGTATCTCTCGAGCTCTGCCAGGTCTCAGTACGGCTTGCAGGAATCAAGGTGAAGGCTGACAGAGAGGGGCCGGTCTCTAGGAGAGCCATTTATCTTGGTAGCACCTCCAAAGGAAGTCATCCAGCTGTGACCTGATTGACAAGCTAAAGTCCACCAATATCTTCTTAAAGGTGGATGTTGGCACAAATAACTGATCACAAGGGCTATTACTTAACGATTCTGAATCTCAGTTTTTCTACCTGTAAAATGAATATAACATTTTCCCTAATGCGTTAATGGAGTTAAATGAGCCATATGCAAGGAACCACTCATACAGTATTCACTCCAGAATGGCTACTCCTATTTAATATAAATAATCAAAGCCTGATCTGTTTCAAATAAATATGCGTTTGTATGAGAAGGGCTTAAAAATGCTTATGGAAAACTGCCATTCTCTTTTAATTCAATTTTCCGTTACATTTTTGAAGCCCCCTCATATGTATTAATGTGAAAGGCTGCAGTGATTAGGAAGCAAAAGACACTCGAGGGACATGTTTAATAATGTGAGACACATAATTTGATAGTAAACAAGTCTGGAGGTATATACAGCTGAAAAGTGTTTCATTTAAATACATGCATTATGTATAGTAATTAACACACCTATTGAATTTCAACAATAATTTTACATAAATCAGAAACATCTGGGATTAATTATAATGGGGAAAGTACCCAATAGAAAAGGACAAAATATAATTTTTTCAATTGTCATTCATGAATCAATGACTTCCCAACACTTTTTGCTGAGAAACAAGAGAGAGTTGAATCTCTCATAGAAACTGCATTCTCCTGGGAGAGATAGGAAAGAAAGACAGCTAGACAAGGGAATGAGAAGGAACGAGAGGAACTGATGTGGTGAGTGGTGTTTCATGGCATTTGTCAGTGATTTTGCTTTATAACTACCAAAGATTATTTTGTCGTTGTTACTAGTTGTTGTCAATTTGTTGAAGCAATCTTACATTTACCAGAACGATTGCTTCATCCTGTATCATGTGTGTTCATGAGCTTTGGTGCGTCTCTGCCCACTCGCTCCTGTTCTATGTAGTGGTTACATGTTGGCCTGCTACCCGCAAGGCCAGCGGTTCAAAACTACAGCCTGCTCCTTGGGAGAAGGAAGAGGCTCTCTTTTTCTATAAACAGTTACAGCTTCAGAAACCCTCAGGGACAGTTTTAATGTGTCCCAAAGAGTCATTGTGAGTTGGAAAGGACACAATAGCAGTAAGTGAGACCTTCGATAAAATCTTAGTTGTTCCCCAAACAGTGTGTGCCATTTTGTTCAGTGTCATTGGTTGTAGTCCCCGCCTTCGTCCCTTTTGGGGTTCCCCATTTCCATTCATCCTTGCCCCCTGACTTTTTCCGCCCTCTAGGCATTGTTTTAGGGTGCATGCCCCCTTTTGGTCTCTCATAATTGATTGTGGTGAGGAGTGCAATTCTTCTGAGTGTTACTTCTCATTTTATGAGCCTGTCTATTGTTTTGCTACAAGGTGAGCCCCTAATTTGCGCTGAGTTCCTTTGAGTCTAAGAGCACAGTGTGAGAAGTTCCAGTAGTCTCCATCAGACCAGTAAGCCAGGTCTTTATCATGTGTTGGGTGTTTTGCTCCTCTGTTTTCTTATCTTTCCCTTATCTGGGATTTTGTCTTGTGATCCTGATCAGGAAAGGTGGTAGTGGTAGCAGGGTACTCCCTGGGTTTTCTGATCTCTGGATGGTCAGCACTGTGATTTATGCACTCTTCATTCCTCTGTTTCCTGGAATCCTTTTCATAACGCAATAGTTGCATCTTATATTGCTGCTCAAAAATGTAAGGTTGAGGCCCTCCTGGCAGCTGTTATGTCAATCTAGTTTATGGAAGGTTTCAATCATTTTTTCTGACATTCTATCAAGTATGGCATCTTTTTCTAGTGATTGGTCTTTACTGATGACCAATTCTAAGTCTTTCCATCGAAATCTAAGTTAAGAGTATAGATATGGAGTTAAGCGGCTTATCGAAGGAGTCATTTTTGACACAGTATTCAGAGATGTGTTCTCTGAAGAAGTATTATTTATACAGAAATCTTATTGGCATGAGGGAACAAGCTTCACATCGTTGTAGGCTTAAGGAAGAAGAAGTGCAAAGATCCTGAGGCACAAATCTACTTTGTGTATTTGAGAAACAGATGTAAATACAAAAAGATGTGTTTTTCGTACCAATACTTATTCCAAATGTAAAAAAATGCAATATAAGCCTATTTTCTTTAACTTAAAGGAAAATTATCATACAAATATAAAAGTATATGATACATTTTACTTTCTGGAAAATTTTTGTTTACCTGCTGTCAGACTTGTTAAAATGACTCATCATCATGATCCCCAGTCAGAGTCTTGACAGGAACCCCAGAAAGATTAGTTTGCAAAGATGCCTCACTTTCAATTCCTTTAAAAATGTTTCTTTCTGTTTTCATACGAATGTCTTTGTTTGAAATAATTTTTCCCGAAATATTTTCAGATGTGTGACATAGTTGACAACATTCATTTTCTCTCTATCCATGCTATAGACAGGGCTGTCAGGACAACACGGAAACGTCTCAGTAAGTTTAATCTTATCTTGTTGCTTGCCACATCACGATCGCTAGAGAGTTCCCCAAATCATCCTGCAATCATAAAACAATAAGATCCCCAGACCTCGTTGGTGTTGTTCGGTACCATTGAGTTGGTTCTGATTCCTAGGGACCCTATGTGCAATAGAAGTACTGTCCCGCCCTGTGTCCTCCTCTCACTTAGTCTTACCTTTGAGTCCATTGTTGCAGCTACTAGTCAATCCAGCTTGTCTTACTCTGTTTGGCGGTCCCTCGACTTTATCAAGTGGGATGTCCTTTTCTGGCAACGAATCTCTCCAGGAAACATGTCCAAAGTATGTGAGAGGAAGTCTCACCATATTTGCTTCCAAGGAAGACTCTGGCTGCACTTCAAGACAGATTTGTTTCTTCTTTTGTCCATCCATGGTACTTTCAATAGCCTTGGCCAGCACCATAAGTCAATTCATAGATTCTTCTTCAGGTTTCCCTTTTCAGCGTCCAACTCTCCATATACTTATGGGGTGTGGAAAATACCAGGGCTTGGACCATGCACATCTGAACCCTCAAAATAGTGGCCTTGTTTTCCAACACTTGAAAAAGGCACCGAGAAGCATATTTACCCATGGAGATACATAGTTGATTTTATGCCTCCTGTTTCCATGATCACTGGTCCCAAGATAGATTATATTAAAATTCATCTAATACATTACTCCTTGTATGACTGACGGTGGCATGACTAAATAAGGAAATGACCACATCTTCTAAGTTCCCTTGAAAGTAGATATGGCCATGTGACATAGTTTCAACCAATAAAATTAGGCAAATGCAATGTCAGTCATTACAAAATTGGCCTTTAAAATGATTGTCTTATAATCCTTCATGTTTTTTCCTCCCAAGAATATGTGTACGAATAACTCCACCATCACCTTGGAACCTACATGTTGAAAATGGCACAACCACAACATAGAAAGAACCCATGTTTCTGAATTATTTTCCAAGGGACAATGAAGCAAAATAAGTGCTCATTTTGTTATGTCACTGAATTTTGTAGGAGGAGTTGTCATAGCATCTGGCATTATAATAATAATAAATTCATTTAAGGACATAGTGGTTGCATGGTAGGTTTACTCAGAGCATGGTAATTGTCTATTCTAGAAGTAGTGGTCATTATTTCATGTGCCCTAAGGCAAGTTCATTTCTCACTCCTTTCTTCTTCCTTACCTATTGCTGAGTACAATGTTTGTGATATTACCAACATCATTGGTTTGCTCTGTCAGTTTTACCAAAATCGTGGAAATATCTGTTATGACTGACAGGCTCTCATATTCTTTAATGATATATATTTTTACAATACTATCCCATACATCTCTCTTGACCCAAAAGTATTAATTATTATGGAAAATAAAAATGTTATAGGAACACAGAAACCAATTTCATTTTATTTTCTCCCTATTACAAAAGATAAGTAAGCATATAGAGAGGAGGAATTCTGTCCATTAATAACTCGGTGAGTAGTGATTTAGCAAGTGTCATACTTAGCAGTGGTGATTTCAATCTTGGTACTTTGGTACACAGGAAATTACCCTGGACACTAAAGTTGCCCTGAATACAATCCAATAATCAGTGACTCTTCCAGCATCTTAGAACTTGTGGTGGCTCTTTGAAAATATCATGTGCCAATGAATGAAGCACCATAGTTCCTTCTCCGAGAAAACACCCAAGGGTGGTTGACACCCAAGGCAGGGCCAGGGGTGGGAGGCAGAAGAGGGGTGCTTGTGAGCACGTGGTCATGGCCGCTGTGGATGAGGCTGTGGGTCTTGAGGAGGCAAGACTGAAGACAAGGAGTCACTCCTGTCACCAGACTGGGTCGTCTGGTCAAGAACATGAAGATCAAGTCCCGGGAGGAGATCTACCTGGTCTCCCGACCCTTATATCAAAGAGTCTGAGGTAATCGATTTCTTCCAAGGATGGCGCTCCAGGACAAGGCCTACAGACCATATCTGTGCAGAAGCAGACCCGAGCCAACCAGGGGACCAGGTTCAAGACCTGTGTCATCATCGAGGATTTTATTATTAATTTGGAGTTAATCCATATATCATGTAATTCCATAGCTAAATCACATCAAGCAGAATCGTGCAATTGCTACCACAGTTAGTTTTAAAGCCTTTTACATCCTTGACTCCTTGACATGTCTCCCTTTTACCCCACTCCCATCATTATACACTCCCCCACCACCACCAACACCCCCCAAACCCTTATTCTACCTGCAGTCCGTGTTGGTTAGTCAATCCACCAAAACATAGACAATCATGTAACACAACTTCAAGAGGGTGATCTCCAGTGACAAAGCATCTCTGCGACACATCCTAGTATGAACAAACAAAACAAAACAGTGCATCGATGCTTTGACGTGAGTGTTGCCCTACTGTTTTCGAGAATATTACTGGGCTGCATCATCTGAACTACCCAAGACCAGCAGGCCCGACAGTGTACAGCAGGTGGCACTCTTGTGTTAATAAGTAAAGCAATAACAAGGGGATCTTTTTTCAGGTACATTTTAGCTTATTTATGCTTTTCCCTGCCACACCAGAAATGTACTCCATTTTCTTTAATCAGGTTCATTTGCTTCCTACCGTGTTACTCCCCATGAGTCACAGTCACCCAGACGTTCCCCCTGCCCACTCTTCTTTCCAGAGGAGGGCATAGGTTGAGATTTACCAGTTTGATAGTTATCTGTACAAATCCAGCAGAGAAAACAGAAACTGCTGTTTTCTGGGGAGCTGGGATGTCTCTGCTGTTAAAATTACCAGTGTCCCTGTGCCTCCTTGACTCAGTGTGTCCAACCTAGTACGGAGAAGGTCTTCCTCCCCCACAGCCTGTCCTCCTGTCCCTTGTTTCTCAAACTCAACTCACGGCCTTCCAGTTCACGCTAATTCCTAGACACCCTCTGTGGATTTCTGAGATAGGAGTCTAAAGGAGTATATAGGAGTATAAAGCTTTGCCTTTCTCTTGGGACATTGCTGGTGGTTTTAAACTGGCAACCAGGTGCATTGCGGCAAGTGAAACACAGAGGATGTGGCTGAAAGACTTGCCTGCATTGGGGTCACAGATCCTGAGCAGTATCTTCATTTAATCATGCTGAGCACACACAAAGCAGGGCCTCTCATCCCCTCTCAACCGCACTATTCCATCCATTCCTATGGCAATTACTTAAAACAACAACTCCCATTTGCTTATGAAATGAATCTTATTTCAAGCTGAGGACAGACGTCACATGAGCTATTTTATAAGGGAGCTCAATACTCTTGTGCTACCCCGGATTGATTAGAGGAACAAATCCAGAGACACTCATAGATGTCAAATATATATCAAGAAAACATCCCACCCCAGACCAGATCAAGTCCATAAGCCCATATGTCTGACGCTTATCCTTATATTCCTTAAATTCAGACTCACACAGCACATGCAATGATGCCAAATGCAGGAAGATCAAGGCCAGCGGGTGAAAAGTCTTGTGGATCCAATGCCGGGGGAAGCCTCAGGCGTGGGTCTCCACGTGGCTCCTCCAGCTCTCTGAGTGGGACTCCTCATCAGGAAGGTGAAGCAGGAAGGCCCACCTCCAGGGAGAAAAAGAGGAGGCTCCCAGAATGCCCCAGAGAAGGCCGTGCCCACAAGGAGGCATCATCAGACCATGACTCCATCCCTTCGCTCTGAATATCCTCAAGTTGACATGAGATTCAGAAACTACCACAGCTCCTGTGAGAGCTCGCTAAGACTAATGGATCCAGGAGGTGGCAGCAATGAGAAGCAGCCCTCAGTGGCTGGGATTACCACACTCTGAAGACTGAGGAGGGCCTCTAGGGATAGGACTGAAGTCTAGGCACTACTCAGGTTGGTGCTTCTGTCTCTCAATGGGTGTGAGGAGGTTGTTTCCCCAAGTGAGAGAAACCGGAAGCTGCATTCAAATACTGTCCTGTTGGGATGAGGAGTGTTGCTTGGGTGACCTTTCCCAGGAATAAGACGACACAGTGAGTCTCTCTTCCCCCTCCTTTCTTCCAATGCTGCTCTCGGACTTTGAGAGTGGACAGGGAGCGGGGTGGTCAGCAGGAAACTGGTCTATCAGCACTTTCAGGGCAAGTGACAATGGCTCACTCATGTGCGTGCAAATCTCATCTCTGCCGCACTTGGTTGCCCTCTAGCCTGCAGGATGAGAGGGCTGGGATGACCTATGTATCCTCCCTCACCGCTCCCTGGACTCATTATATTTCTTATCACTTCATTATGACTTACAACACCCCCCCCCCCACCACCCACCAAAAAAGGTACCAAAAAACAAAACTCACTGCCATCGAGTAGATGTCGACTTATAGTGGCCCTGCAGGACAAAAGCAGAACTGTTCCTGTGAGTTTCTGAGACAGTAACTCTTTACAGGATTGAAAAGCCCTGTCTTTCTCCCTGGAACCTACTGGTGGTTTTGAACTGTTGACCTTGCAAATTGCAGCCTGCGCTCCACTCCTGGCTCTTTTTACTTAATGGTAGTGAGCTCCTCACTTCCTGAGAGCGAGACGGGGCATTTTATACTCAGAGAGGTGGCAAAATGGGTCAATCCCACCTGCAGAGTTCCAAGTGTTCACAAAATAGTCAGCTAGTTAGCCCTGTAACAATCGCTCCCCATGGAACCACAGAGTCCTGTTGACATCTGCTCCCCCCTTTTCTTATGCAGGTCTGTTGAGAAAACGTTGCTTGCAGAGAGACTATGGCTAGAAGAGCCGTATTAAGTACAGTTGTTGGCTTGGACAAATCTTGAGAGGGTGTGAAATGTCTTCTACAGCGAACGGCATAGAATTCGAGTGTCCTTCCTGAGCACTTAGCGTGCAACAGGGGCCTCTGGTGACTGCGAGGAGGAAATGACTACTTGTTTTGCTAGTTGAGCAAATCAGAAATGAGGAGAGGGCTCCCCTTTTCTTTATGGGTGGCTCGGAGTCACTTTTCATGGAGTACATCTGGCTCAAGTCCTTTATAAGATGTGAAATGTAATATGCCTCCCTGGAATGTAGATTCATCTCTTTAGAAGCTGTTCACTATTTCACTCAAGATGTTAGGACTCACCGGGGATGAATTGAAGTGGCTATATCAGCTCCATCTTCCCAGGGGCTCTTGATAATGAAGGAAAAGAATTGAGTCCCTGAAACTTTAAATTGTTTGAAACAGCAAATGTCACAAATACATTTTTTATCTCCTTTTTTCCTTTGCTTGTTTCCCCTTTCTGGTTCTTTTTGTTTAAATCTGTTTAAAATATGTGTTATCTGTTCAGTCTATAAATATAAACATTTTCTACAAATTGCAGAAAGCTTTAACATACTTATGATTTGTGGGAAATGTTCTATCATTTATTCACTTTTTACAAGCTTTCTAAAAGCCCCTGTACTGAAATGAATGGGATCATCATTTGCCAATATAACTAGCCAGAGTGAGGGGCAGGCCTCTTATGCATTTTCAAGTGATATTTCTGAGTAAGGAACATACTAACCAATTTACAAAGTTCCAGGGCACTGAATTGTTTAATATAATTCTTCTATCTAAAGCCTTTATAACTCACACTCAACCAGTGGTTCTCAACTTGTGGGTCGTAACCCCTTTAGAGGTCAAGCCACCCTTTCATAGGGAACTCCCGATTTATAACGGTCGCAAAATTACAGTTATGAAGTAGTAATGAAAATAATTTTAAGGTTGGGGGGGGTCACCAGAGCACGAGGAACTGTATTAAAGGGGTGGGGTAGAAGGAAGGTTGAGAACCACTGCACTAAATGAATGGGTCTGGGTAAGAAGGTGGGTGAGCACAATTATTGAAGTCACCTGTGAGAAATTGTTAATAGGCTCCCTTGTGCTTACCATTTAGCTGAGTGTAAAATGAGCCCTCTGAGAAGCAAGAGAGTAGGGGATGTTACAACCTGCAAGACTGAGGAGAGGAGCACAGTTTCTGGCTCCAGAGGACCCTGTGCAGTGAACCTCCTTGATCCAGAAGACACATCTGGGAGTGACAGAGAAACAGCAGCAGAATCAGAAGCCATGGCATGAGACAGAATGGGTGCTAGTGAAAGGGACCAGATGTTTGCTTTTTAACAATTTAACAATGTCCCATGGCATTTTAAAATTAAAATAAATACATTACAATACTCTTTTTGCATTCTATGAAAATTTTTGCTCCTCCAGATAGACCACATTTTTAATCAAGAACCTTCCCCTGTCCCCTGGTCAGTGGTGTCCCTCTTAAACTCTGGTCATTTTAGCTTTGGGGCAGGAACCTTGCATGTGAAGTGGGGTGCCTCTAGACACTTAACTTGGGAAGCTAGGTTCCCTAACCCACAGAGCTTGGGCTAAATGCCTTCCAGTTGAGGCTTACAGTAGAGTCGTGTGCTCTTTGGTTGTTTTTGTAGCAGTCTTGAACGAGCTCTGTAACATATCCTGACTGAGCAACTCTAATGGGAGCATCCCCTCCGCGCCCCCACCCCCTGAACTGTAGCCTGTTAACTTCCTTAATCAACTCCTTACTGATGGTTACTGCCATGAAATATTGGAACCTAAGTAAAGAAGAGAGTGCTGTGCATGACAACACACCAAATAAGGCCAATGCCCATTCATCGAATATTATATTTGAATGTCATAGCTGAGAGGTCTTAATTGATCAGTCTTAATATGTGTTTCATTCCATTTTCTATTCTTAAGTGTTATCATATCAATGACTTTGAAGGGTGGTTTCAATAATGCTGTGAAGCAGGTAGAGCCCAGAGTCCTGCTGCCTTCATCCCTGCCTGTGTCTCATCATCCCCAAAGGAGACACTCTTTTCTCTATAGCAGAAGCAGATGCCCATTTTTGTCTCAGAAAAGTCCAAGATTAGTGCAGAGCTTGACCTTTTGGAGTGGTCCTGATAATACTTAGGTCAACAAAAAAAAAAATAAAATAAAAAGCAAAATCTAAAACTTTCCCATCAAAAAATGGGATGAAATACTTCCAGCTATTAAAAAGTCTGAGAGGAAAACACGAATAATATCCTGACCCTCATATTTAAAGAAGCGGGATTCTATTTTACTACAAACTCAAGCCAGCCTTCAAGTTCCTGAGCAAGGACCACAGTCATCAGGTGCCTTTAGTAAGTCATCACCAATGTCTTCTTCTCGATAGCCTAACAGGGCTAGAGCCTCTCCATGAGTAACTGTAGCCTGGTACATGGTTCCCCACATTCTAGTCTCTTTACTTTCTTCTTCTTTTTAAAAAATAATTTTATTTTTTCAAAAATAAAAAGTTGGCTCATTCAACTCTTACCATGATCAATATACACATCATTTGTATGCAGTTCACATCTGCATATTTGTTGCCATCATCATTCTTAAAACATCCTCCTTTCACTAAGGACCCCGGTATCAGCTCCTCATATTTCTCCTCCCTCCCCACTTCCCCCCACCGCATGAACCCTTTATATCATTTATAAATTTATAACATTTATAAATTATCATTATTTTGTCATATTGTATACTGTCCCATGTGCCCCTTCACCCACTTCCCTGTTGTCTGTACCCCAAGGAGCAGGTTATATGTAGATCCCTGCAATTAGTTTCCCCCTTCCACTCCACCTTCCCTCCACCCTCCTGGTATCACCACTCTCACCACTGGTCCTGAAGGGATCATCTGTCCTGAATTCCCCATATTTCTGGCTCCTGTCCATACCAGTGTGCATCCTCTCGTCTAGCTGTATTTGCAAGGAAGAATTGAGATCATGATAGTGGGTGGGAGGAAGCCTTTAAGAACAAGAGGAAAGTTGCATATTTCACTGTACCTTGAGTGGCTCATCTCCTCCCTGGGATGCCTCTGTAAGGCGTTGTCACTTCAACTATTGATGGGCTGTAATCTCTTAATTCAAATGTTCGGCCCTCTCTGATTTACTCAATTGAAAGGGGCTTTGGAATAGAAACCATGTTGGAAAGCCATGGATGACTTCTGAAGCTAGCCTACCTATCCGTCTGGCTCCCACGTGACTGCCTAGTTACCACAGGCTTCTTCTGTTTCCCCCATAACAGCCTTCTTTGGTGTATGCTAGCACAAGGGTCAGTCATTACTGCAAAGCAGTGTTCCATACTTCTGTAATCATTCAAAACCAACACCCACCTCTCCTGAGTCTAACCCTTCAGCCTACTGAAGAAAAGAACATATTTGAGACTCCCAGTCAAGTGGCATGCCCTTTGGACACTTAACAGCATCCCTGAAAGAACACTTGCTTGTGAATGTAATTGGGAAGTACCTTAGGGGAGAGGCTATCAGGAAGACTGGACACAATCACATCCTCTCTGTGTGTCTCTCTCTTCAGCTCATCTTTGCTTGCTTTACGGTGTCGTCTTCTTTCTAAGCAAAGGGATTATATCCTTTTGACATGGGACACTACTAAAAAGTAAGTTTATGTCATGTCAAAGTCACAATCCCAGAGGAAAAGGGTGCCTCTTTCTCCTGATTGTGTGTGTTAAATTCCCAGAGAAGAGCCCTGGTTGACTGAGTTTGGATGATCGATCACCGTTCTGATCAGTCCTGGATCAGTGGAGGGTCATATTCTTCCAGACTGGTTAGTCAGGGGCTCAGGCATGGTAATTGCGCGTCACCTCAAAAACAAACAGAACCGAGGAACACAGTCCTTCAAAGGGATGTGCTGCTGTTAACCCATCAACAGACTACTACAGTAATTTTTCTGAATAGTCATCCTACTGTTTCTACAGAACCATTTATCACAATGATAAAAGGTACAATGAGAGATAATGAATCCCAAACCCCTTCTAGCAACCCTGCTGTGCAGCAGCTCACTGGAATAGTCTTCTGGAATGAGGAGAATTCAGTTTAGAGGTGATCTTATTTGGCAGAAAAAATCAGGGAGGAAACATATACCACCATTGCGAGCCCTTAACCTTGTGCCTGGCTTAAGTCAACATTATCTGTCACTCAATTTCAGGAACATCGGACATACCTTTTTCATGCTGAGAACTAATTGCCCTATTTTCAAACCTGGAACTGTGCCTCTTGTGATATTTTTCCAATCAGAGTGATCTATTTGTGTAGCCAGCAAGCCTTGCCAAAGTTATAGCTGTTCTGGAAAGTGATAGGGTGCAGGAGCAGTAGAATTACTCAGAAATACAACAAAACGAAACAAAAAAGAGGACATTTGATGAGAATAAAAGTTACAGAGCAGCAGCATGCTTTCCTTAATAGCATGCACATAATAATAAAAATTGTTTGCTATCCATTTTTTCTAATCTTTATGAAATGAATACACTCAATCATACTTATGCAAAACTGCTTACTTCAAATATTGCAATGAATACATTACAAAAGTAATTAAGTGAGACCCCCAAGTGAAGTAGAGTAGTATTCTATCACAACACTACTTCATAACGATGTAAAAATCCAAACAAACTACAGGGAAGACACATGAAATAAATAATCAAGGCAGTATTTGTGTAAAAATAAATAAGGACTTTGTAGAAAACTTAAATCCATATTTTGCAACCCTTCAAAATACTTTTATTAATTAGGTAAAAGCGAATAAGAGGTACTCAATTGAATCTCTACTTTGATTTACTAATTTAGTTCTATTTATAAAACATTCAGGCAAGGAGTATACAGAATACAAACTACAAAGCATTATCCTCCAGGAAATTACAATCTAACTAAGATTTGTTACTCCATTTAATCAATTTCAAAATCAGCATCACAATAGAACTTTGCTCCATGGGGTTTTCAACACCTCTGACTTTTCAGAAACTGACCACAAGATCTTTTCTCCATAGTCTCACTGGTTGGTATGAACTGCTGACCTTCACATCAGTAGCTAAAATTAAACTGTGTCACTCAGAGGACCCAGTATATGCATACTATAAACAGAAGAAAATTAGGTTATAAGCCATATATAGATTCTGTCACTCATTTTTCAGTTTGTCATACTGTGGAGTCTTTTGTGTTACCTTAATTATGATAGCTATGAACTGATATTTCAAATACCATCACCACACCCCATGGTAGATAGATTTCATTAGAGAAGCAAGACTAACTCAAACTAGAAAGGAGGATCTGAAAATAAACTTCCGAAAAACCTGGCAAGTGAGTACCTTATTCATAACAGTAGATCATTTCCTGATATAGTGCTATAATATAAGCACCTCCCATTGGAAAGCCCTCAAATGCAACAGAACAGCTGTTTCCTCAAAGCAGAATCAACTTTAATGTCATCGATGGAGTAAGTTTTGTGACCCCCATTTGCTAACATAAAACTAAAAGAATGATCTGCAAACATCTGTCAAAAAATTGGAGCATGAAATGTGCTAAGTATGACTCTAGGAAAACTTGAGGTTGTTAAAAATTAAATGGAACACTTAAATATCAAGACACTAAGCAGTACTGAACTGAAATGGGGAGTTATTAGATGTTTTGAAAGAGACAATCATGACTTTCAGGGAACAAGTTCAAGAAGAATGATAGCGCATTCACTGTCAAAAAGAACATTTCAAAATTGATCCCAAACACAACACTGTCATTGATAAGTTAATATCCACATGGTTAGAGAGAAGTCCACTTAGTACAACTATTTGAATTTATTCAAGTATTAATATGAAAAAGAAGAAACTGAAAAAGGAAAACATCTACAGTCTGAAATTGATAAAACATACAATCAAGATGCATAGATAATTATTGATGAATAAAATGTGGAATTTGGAAACAGAAAAAGTATTAGTTGAGTTGAGTTGAGGAATATAGTCTTTTTTTATTTTATTGTTTTTGAGGAATATAGTCTTGATAATAGAAAAATGGTCCTGAAGATTTCGTGATAGAATTATTTAAGACCACTGACTGATTTATTACTTGTAAATATTACTCCACCACATTAATGGTGACTATGTACATGTATCTCACCAGATTCATACACAGGAATTATATTGACCACATCTATGGAAAGAAACTTTGGAAAGCTCGATTTCATCATTCAGGAAGCAACCAGGGGCTGCCAGTGAAACAGGTCATCAATTGTTCATTTGCAAGTTCAAGTTCAATCTGATGAAAATTAAAACAAGTATGAATTTAGAAGCCACTTCAATAATAGATTTGACACATTGAACACAAATGAACCAATTACCAGTTAAGTTGTGTGAAGACATCAAAGATGTCATATATAAAGGTAACCAAAGGTCATTAAAAGTACAGAAAAGAAAATATCAAAATATATGTAAGAAAACACATTGGAACTTACTCTTCAATGCAGCATAGCCACAACAAAAGGAGGAAGTGCTGAAATAAGCAAACTGAAGACAAGAGAAAACAAAGCATTATGATTAAATGTGAATGACCTAGAGTTAGAAATTCAAAAGGAAAAACTCCTTCATCATTTTGAAATTGCAAGAACTGAAGAAAAAAATTAAACCGAGAATTGCAATATTAAAGGATTCTATGGGCCAAATATTGACTTGGAAAGCATCAAAATGAGATGAAAGGAATAAGCATAAATTATGTGAGAGTTGCATAATCTATTGCCCATTTGAGTATTAAGAGTGAAGGGATGGAGTTTAACCTGTCAATCAGGTCATAGCTTGACGATTTTATTTGGAGGCATTAAGGAGATAAAATAGCTCCCTGGAGGCAGGGCACAGGCTCACTCCCTGTGAGACATCCCTGTTGAGAACACTAAGAGATAGGCTGAGGGAGCCAGAGGAGCCACAGGAAGACCCCTGCCAGTGCTGAGATGCTTACATCACCACTGGATCCACACTATTTCTACCCTCTGATCTGTGATCTTCCTGTATTTGGTGTCATTGTATGTGTTTTGTAAGCCTAAAGAGGACATTATAGACTGGTATCAGACATATGGGCTAATATCAGAGTTATGGACTTGATCTGGACTAGGCTGAGATATTTTCTTAATATAAAATTGCTCTTTTTTTACATGTTTTAATATTGTTTTATTTTCTTTGGTTGCCTCATTCCAGGACGCCCCTATTCTGCACATACTGTTACCTCTGCAGGTCCATCCAGACAAGAAAGGCTTATATAAATCTCTTTCTAATGAACACATATGGTGTCTTTGTATTTGTTTCTCTAGTCTATCCAGACTGACATAGTTGACATTCCATTTCAGAAGTTAATATATGGTCAAGAATTGATGACCCTGAAAGAAGTTCAAGACAAGCCAAAGGCATTAGAGAGAAAAAACTAAGACGTCAACAACTGAGGGAAAATCTATAGACATACTTCATATAAACAGATGTAATGTTGGATGCACTTACTGATCTATGTCAGGAAGACATGACAAACCAAAAAGAAATCTGTATTTGTGTTTATTCCAAAGAACGTCAATCTAATAGAATGCATAAATTATCAAATAATATTATTAATATCACATGCAAGTTAAAATTGGCAGGAAACAATTTTAAGATGGCTGCAACAGTCTATCAAAAGCTGCCAGAAATTCAAGTGGGACTCGTATAAGAAGAGATTCCTATAAGAAGGGATTCCTATAAGAAGATTCGTGTAGCAAGCGATATCCTTGTTGATGTCGGATGAATCTTGGCTGAAAGCAAATAATTCCGGAAAGATGTTTACTTGGGTTTTATTGACTCTACAAAAGCATTAAATTGTGTGGATCTTACCAAATTAGGAATAATATTGTGATAAATGGGAAGTCCAAAGTGCTTAGGTATACTTGTGTAGAACCTGTATGTAGGCCAAGCGGTAGTTGTTTGAATAGAGTACAGATTTTAAAATAATGAAAGTTCTCTATATCTATATATATGTTATATCTTTTCACAATGCTTATTCAACCTGTGTGGTGACCCAATACTCTGAAGAGCTGGTCTATAGATGAAGAATGGGGAACGGCATTGAAGGGAAACTCTCAAGCATCCTGGAAAATTACTATGACCTAAGTTTGTTTGCTAAAAATGAAAAGAACTTGAAACAGTCACTGATATAGATGAAGAACTGTAACCTTCAGTATGGGTACCACCTCCACCTAAAGAAAATAAAAATCTCCACAAGTGAGTAATAAACATGATAAATGAAGAGAAGATTGAAGTTTTCAAGACGTCCATTTTACATGATTCTTCAGTCAATGACTATGGAACCAGCAGTTGAGAAATCAAACAAATTTGCATTGAACAAATGTGCTACAAAAGACAGCGTTCAAAGGTTTTTTAAAGCAAAATGTCACTTAGAAGACAAAAGTGTGCCTCAGTCAAGTTGTAGTGCTTTAAGTTGCCTCCTATGCAAGTGAAAAATGTGCAATGAGTAAGCAAGTTCAAAGAAGAATTGATGCTTTTGAATTATGATATTGGTGAAGAATATTCATTATCCTGGGGACTGTGTGAAGAATGAGTAAATCTGTATTTGAAGAAGTCAAGTCAGAATGCTCCCTAGAAGTGAGAATTAGGGAGACTTTTTCTCACATACTTTGGGCATGTTTCCAGAAGGAACTTGTTCTTTGAGAAGGACATCATACTTGTTCAAGTGGAGGGTCAGAGAACACTAGGAAGATATTCAAAGAGATGGATTTACACACTGTCTGCAACAATAGGAACAAGTATAGGAACAATTGTGAGGACCAGAGAGTGCTAAATTCTGCTGCATATGTTGGCTTGTTATGAATCAGAATGGACTGGACCATACCTAACAACAACAGCACACATGCCCATACATAATATTTTTTCCTCTGGAATTATGAAGAAGAAAGGTTGAGATTTTCTTAGTGGTGTCACTTGGATTTGTCCTAAAATATGCATGAGATGACAGACATGATGCTCCTGACATGATGGTGGCAGACATGATGGTGGCAGGGCAGAGTTGTGTACAGGAAAAGCATGATGTGTTAAGGCAAATAATTGACTTGGGCAGCAGGAGAAGTTTGGGTAGAAATTAGGCTACAAGGTCTGAAACACAAACTAGAGCCATTCGAACAGATGGATGAGAGCCCTTGGAATTTTTAGAGGAGTGCTGTAGTCAATGTGGTGATTTAAGGAAATTAAGTTTGTCTTTGTCAGTCAAAAGATATAGAAAAAGAAGAAGCTAGAGCAGTGGGAGAAATCAGTAAGCTCATCAGGCTTGAGGGGAATAAGGGCTTGTATTAGGGTGGTTGCCTTCGGCATGGAGAAGCAAGAATCAACCTAACCCAATGAAGGGTAAATTGACAACTCCTCAGTGAGAGGTTAGATATGTGAGGAAGTGACAAGGGTAGGTGCAGGGTGAGGCACTCTCCACAGATTGCTTTTTCTAAAAGTTAACTGATGAAAGAGAAGAAGAGTAAGGAGTAACAACGGTGGTGGAAGACATAACCTTGTCTGTATGGAGGAAAATTCAAGATATTTGTAGAAAAAAGAGGGGGGGGAAGAAAATATAGGGAGATCACAGATAAGAAATGAACACAAGCAAACAAGTTAACTTTAGATATGGGGCAGAAGGAGGGTAGGTTTTCCTTTTATTTAAGACAATAGAAAACAGAGAGTGCAGATGATTACACAGAATCATTAAAGTGTAAACGAGAAAACACAGAAACACCTGGTGCTTGCAATTTTCTTTGTAATCCTTAAGGCAAGATAGAGTGAAAACATCTGGAGAGTTCATAAAATTGAGTTTTATGTTTGGGAGTCAGAAAATATCATTGAGGTTCTAGCTCCAGTGTAAGGTCTTGAGCACTCCATGCAAGCTTCCCTGCCTGTTTTCTGCTCTCTGAAACAAGAACATTTACCCAGACTTCACATGTGCTACACATGTAACAGGAAACTATAAAGTCTAAAGCACTAAGATTACTGCTGAATATCATCGCCTATTGTGACCATGCTATCAAGCTAGGTACCTGGAGAACGACATTATGCTTGGTAAAGTGAAGGAAGATCCTCGGTAAAGTGGGTTGATCCACTGGCTGGGACAAGGGCTCCACCATAAGAACAACTGTGAGGGTGTCAGAGGACCGGGCAGTGTTTCATTCTGTTGCGTTCCAATGAGTCAGACACCTAACAAGAACAACAACAAAAGCCACGATATGATGACCATGTATTGTTTACTCGTGCTGTAAGTGGAAAGATGACTCAGAGATAAGACAGGATCTTCAGGGCTGTCTTGGATTCAACCTTGAGATCACCCAGTGTCTCCTCATGGGACGGGGCTGGCTCTTCTCTTCATATGTACAAAAAGCAGGCTGGGCAGATCACTTCTTCGCATTCTGGGTCAGGAGCTATTTTCTACCATTGAACCTTGCACCTATTTCTTTGGTAACATGACATACTGTGCTTCTTATCACATTGTCTAAAGTAATTTAGTGTCCACACAGGGAGAGTTAGCATGACTTTAGCTGCAAGCACTTCATAAATTACTTTGGGGTTTTGCATTTTTATGTCGGGATGTTATATTCCCTTTTATTCTAATATATCACTGCAGGAGACAGTGTCACTCCCAAAGTTTTGAAATATTATAGAAAAGATCCTTTCCTTCTTTGGTATATATCATTACCCAGAAGATTACCACTATTAGTCTCCAAATGAGAAACAGGTAAATTTCTAAAGCTTTCTGAATTTCTAAAATGTTGCTTGCTGCTACCTATTTTATAAGATTTTTTTTCTATTATAAAACTGATGGGTGAACTAGAAACAACTTAAATACCTATGACTAGAAGAGTGAATAAAAAAAACTGGCATATACCCACACTGGAGTGCTATGTATCACCTAAAAAAAAAAAGATGAAACCAGGAATGAACTTAAGGCATTTGAATGGATCTGGAGAACGTGATGATGAATGAAACTAACCAACCACAGAAGGACATAGATGATAAGAAAAATAACAAAATTAAGGCTTCCAGCTAGAAAGGAGTAGACTTTGGCGATTGCTAAGAAGGGAGGAAGCACAGGAGGAAAGATAAAGCAATGGGTTGAACTGTTGATGGGTGCTAGTGCACAAGAGGGAGAAGACACACCAAAGAGTTGGGGAAAGGTAAACTACTGAAGGGGTTGATTTAGTTTAAACTGTTGGATACAAAGTTGGTGATTTAAAATGCTAACCCCTACTTGGTTTAAGATAAAACACTGTTATTAAAATTTTCACCTTAGTATTCACTATCACAAAATGCAAAATATTTCTCATACCTCCCAAAGCACCTCTGCTTATTTACAGTGAATGCCTCCACTCCTAGCCTCTGCCAAACACTCATCTGCTTTCTTTTGATAGAGATAAGTTTTGCCTTTTCTAGAATTTCATTCATATGGAATCACAGAATCTGTCAGGAAAAGGATACATGGGAAAATGACATGAAAGGCTAATGAAAATGTCCACTAACTTTTTGAAGTCTCCTTGCACATGTTGGTTTGGTTGCCATGTCAGCCAACAAAACCTATACAATCAGAAAGTACAAAGGGGCCCACATTTCTATGGCAATGGGGATGCTGGGACATATGGTATATTACCAATCCACTGCCATGGAGTCCTTGACAGATCATCTTCCTGATGAGGATTTATCAATCATTGCAGAAGCAAATAGCCTCAGTTTTCTCCTACAGAGGAACAGGTGGGTTTTGTTACTGGAATTCAAGTTCTTGCCTTATCAAAAGATATATTTCCTTTTGGAATATATAGACATTGCAAGATAAGTTTATTTAAAGGTGTCTAAGAGAAAGAAAACTTTATCATCCAACATGCTTCTTGCTTCCTGTATGTGTGCCAAACATTCTAAGGCACTTCCATTGGGTTCACAAGAGTTTCTGGAAAATGGAGTTCCAAGATGTCATGGACTCTGTCCAAATCTGCACTTTCACTTCGTTGAGCTCTGCCATTCCTCTCTTAGAGATTTCATATCACATGATTCTGTATGCCAGTAGGGGTAGTGGTCTCTCCTATAGCTGCTTCCTGCTTCCATGGGGCCAAAAATATCATCAACCTGCCTACATGAGTAGAAACCATACCTAATTTATTCTATATAAAAGGGAGAAAGCTCCTTTGGGTGGAGATACTGGACTTGAGGCTGTGAGTCATTCATTCGCAGGCATAGGCTTGCTGATGATCACTGATCTAGATGTCCCCAGGACCCATGGGGTCGGTTGTTTCAGAAAATTCCACCAACAGCTGTCCCAAAGGTTTTTTTTCTAGGGGTATTATAAATGATGGTGAGGAAAAGGTAAGGGGACTGAGGAACAGATCATCACCCTATCAATGATGTGTCTGTCCAAGGATCCATGACAAACTGTACATATCATTAAATATTTCCCCTACCCCTCCTCTATTCTCAAAGATCTTTAATGTAAGCTTTATTTTAAAAACAAAAAGGGGTTGATTGGTATAACAGGTTGGAATAAAAGGACAAAGGAGATAACAAGTAGCACTCTTAGGGATAATTAAATGGCACTTGTAGATTAGTTCCCCATCAGAAGGGAGGCTGGTTGACGGTTGAGAGGGGGTGCACATTCTAGGTTTAGTTCCCTAGTTGCTTTCTCTATCCAGTCAGGACTATATCTTTCTTTAGGTAAAGATATAGTACATCTAAAGATAGGTACATCTTTAGAAAGTTGTACCTCAGATTCTATGCTTGGTAAATTTTCAGCCTTTGAGAAATGTTGTACATATCCATGAAGGCAGCCATAATGTGAATAAACTATGACAGAAGATAATAGAAACAAGGCTTAGGTGGCACATATGTGATAGATATAAGTTGCTAGAGTCTAAGGACTTTAGAGAGTTTTTAAATGTCTTTGTTTCTGCCTGCAGCACGCATTTGAACTTTTAAAAATGTAAAGAACCAGTTAGCTCCCCTAATCTATAAGGTGCTGGTTTAATTACAAACAGGTAAAATTATGTTAGGCTTCTCTCTAGTGGGCAGACGATAGCACAAGCACCACCACCACAATGATTTTTTGAAATTTATTAGAGAAAGATGCATAGGATTGCTAGAGTCATCTCCAAGTTTTATCATTTCTTCTTGATGTGTGGGGGCAGATCTGTTAACTGGGGCATCTGCCCATCTTCTTGTCTGGTGAAGTCTCCAGTTGAATCTCATCATGGTGAAGAACAGAGCTTTTTTAGTCTAGTACACTCTCTCTCTCCTGGCTGGTTCAGCAAATATATGATCAGAACTCAGGTTCTTGTCTTACCAAGAGAAAGATTTACTTTTGGGAGACACGGGGAGAATTTCATTTAGAGTCTCCATGGACAACCTCGAAGACCAGGCTCATCGCTGACTTTTACCTACACTCAATGAGAGAGTCAACTGCATGCAATTTAAAATATTCAATTTCAAATTTTCTCTCCTCCCCTGCAGATTCACAAACTCCTCCACACAGGACGAAAGAGCAGAAGGGTTTTCAAGCTTCAGAGCAAGTCAAGGAAACAAATTTTCCATGTCAAGAAAGGGAAACACCGAAGAAATCCAGCCTCACAGCTACAAAGAAAGTAGTTCCAACCTAACCAGATCTTACAGACGCCAGTTAGGAGAAAATTTCAAGTCCTAGATAATTAGACAGATCTCCCAGAGGCTTCTTGGAAACCTTCATAAAGTTAGCAAAGGATTCTGGGAAATAGTCCCCAGATAGTGCCATGGACATTACACATGCTCTGCCCTCCACTCCCTTGTCCTTGCTCAGTTTGAACTTCCAAACTTGTGGTTACCATTCTACTTTTTGTTGGAGTTAAGCCCACTCACCCACTGCCATTGAGTGATTTCTAACACAGTGAGACTCTTGGGGCAGAGTACAATGGTCACTTAAGGTTACTGAGGCTGTAAATCTTTAAGGAAGCAGAAAGCCTTATCTTTCTCCAGCAGATGTGTTCAAATTGCTGTTTTCTGATTAGCCGTCCAACTGGAAAACCATTATGCCACCACACTAACTTGTAGGACCTAGGACTCTCTATATTACAATGAACAGAACATATAATCCAAACTAACTTAGAAAAAGAATCCAGTTCTTTGAATATAGAAATAATCCAGGTCTACATTATTTTCTCAGGCAATTTCATCTAGATGGCAATGATGTCTTCAGGATTATGCCTCCTTTATTCAAAAATACCCTTAGGTTATCCTCTTCACTATGTCTGTGAGCTTTGCCTTCAGGCAAAGATAATAACATTTTCAAGTATCATAACCTTAACTCCAGCTGCCCAAAGCAAGTGAAAATTATTCTTCTGCTACTTCTCTCAAAGCCCAAAGAAGATTATTTTTTTAGAAACATATTGCCACAAATTGGGTTCCGTATCTCAATTTGCAGGATATGAGAATAGTATAAACTTTTTCTGAAACTCTCATACTATCAGGAAAAAGCTTCAATACATGAGGTTGCCAACCATGAGAAGGAGGAAAAAATGGAATTCTGGGAAGCCAAGGATAGCAACTCCATTCAACACACATGTGTTTCAGAAAGAAGAAAAACGAAGAAGTGTTTTTTTGTCTTCATTTTCTGGTATAAAACCAGCTTGTAAACTTCTAAATTCTCTGGTGTTTCTGTATCCCTCTCCTTATCATACCAAGCTTTCATCAAACCCAAGCAATTAACACCACAAGTTGTCACTTAAAGACTCATACAAAAATACAATCAGTTCCAGGGAGTATTTGATGTTCTATCATCCATATCTCTTTACAATCCTCTCCCAATATTGACATTGTTAATTTCAATTAATCATTAAAAGAATACAGACAAAACAACTCTAAGCTTAAAGACTCACTAACTCTGAAACTTGCATTTTTAAGGTAAACTTTGATTTCTACCCCTAGAATCTTTTTTTTGGGGGGGGGGGCGTCACTGCTCTCCGGTGGTGGGAGTAGGAGGCCCAGCCTCACTGCTGGATTTGAACCTCCATCCCAGTGGGCCGCACAACCACTACGCCACCGGGGCTCAGCCCCTACCCCTAGAATCTTAAAGTATCATAAGTTCTTGAACTTTTAGACAGAATAAGGATGAAATTACAAGGAAGGGTAAGTGGAGATGACAAACTATCCTTTTGAGCTGCTCTTTGCTCCAGTTTTGTCTGGGTGTCTTCCTCTCCCCCCACCCCTCCCCACCACCCCTGATTCCCTCTTTTTATACAATCTTCTTATCCTCAACTTCGAACTCCACTGAAATGTTAAAAATCCCAAGAGGACTGAAAAGCATGCTGGGCAGTGGCAGCAAGGGGAAAGGAGCAGGGTAGCATACTGTCACATTTTGATGTGAGTTATAGACTTTTTCTCTATTCATTCATCAAGTAAAGGCCACTGCATTGAATTAAAGAAGAACTATTACATATTCATATGATAAATGATAGATATAAACACACCATATTTCATCAGTTTTAAGTCACCACCGGTTATAAGATACATCATTGCTTTATGTTACTCTAAGAAAGGAAAAATACTGCTAATTATAAAAGCCATCGATTGAAAATGTACACCAATCTGGTGTTAAAATTTTTAAGATATGCTTTCAAATCGGGGGACATAGTATGGACATTTTTTCAAAGTTGCATTATTCTATAATTTATCTACAATATGAAACAAATAGGTGGGAGTAACAATATGTCAAGAATATCCCAAAGGATGTTATCCATGTATCTAAGGAGTAGTCTTGCAGATGAAGATTTGAATTATTTTCCCTTGCCACTAAAAATCAGAGCAAATTATTTTTTCCCATTCTTGAGACATTGGGGTCATTTTTCTATGATTTTATTAGGATTCTCTAGCAATCAGAACCAATTTATATATTTTCATGTATGTATAATAAATGTATGTGTGTGCGCGCGCGCGCGTGTGTGTGTGTGTGTAGAGAGAGACAGAGTCAGAGACACAGAGATATACTGCAAGGGATTTACTCATATGATTATTGGGGCTGACAAGTGACAAATTCAATATTCATCGATCAGGAGGCAGACTAAAAACTTTTGCATGCTTGTGTCTCAAATCAACAGGCGGGTGATGGAAAGAATAAAGAGTTCATAGAGAAGATCAAGTCCTACCGAAGTATCTATTCATTGTCTGGGGTCAGAACACCCACTAAGGAAATTCCCTTCTTAACTAATTACAATAAAATCTATTACAATATAGAATAGCACCAAATCTCACATATTTTGGACATGTTATCAGGAGAGGCCTGTCTATAGAAAAGGACCTCATGCCTGAGGAAGCTCCACAATGAATTAGACTAGCACAATGACTGCAACAATGGGGCTCAAAGATAGCAACAATTGTGTGGCTCATTCAAGTTGAGGCAGGACTTCATTCTGTCTGTGTGAGTCGGATGTAACTCAATGGCACCTGACGACTAGTCTAATGTTTAGCCAAAACATTGTGACGCATAGGCCAGCGAGGTTGACATGTAAATTGAACCATCCCAATAGCATTTAAGAACTACGCTATAAAAAAAGAACTATTATGTATATATAGCTATATATATAATTATTATATATATATAAATCACTGTGTAGGCTCTGTGGAATGCAGAGTCTAAAATATAAAACAACCCTTCAAATGTTTAAAACTTAGTTGAGAATAGAAATGTAGAATAAAAATAGATCATTAACAAAGAACAAGCAGTGAAATTATGTTTTAACTGGATCTGGAAAGATCACTCTTGCCTGACACAGCGGGAGAGTTTTGTGGACATAAGAGTGAGTAGTATTTGGAGAGAGGTGCTGGACATCTGTGTGGAGTAGCTAGGATTTCAGTGTGGGAGCTCCTCTGGCCAGAGGAAAAGTAGAGCTGTATGGTGTAAAAACTCAGCAGATAGCTCTCTCAAGCCCTTGGTCGGCCATTCTTATTCCAGCTCTACAGGATGCTAGTTTTCACTAATATCTTTTGCCCACCATTGCTGTCTGGCTAGTGTATGCAAACCTGGATCTTCTAATCAACTGTTAGCTATAAGAACTTTCTATCCTAGTTGATTAAATGTTCTTTCTGTTCAAACAATCTTGTGCATCATGGAACCTATTGGTAGAGTTGTTAGAAATAATTAGGATGTTGGAAGATATCAGACCGTAGATTGAGAGCATTTGCTCAAGGAGCTGGTACTATTAATATCTCATCCTTGGGACTTTGGAGCAAGATGGCAACCTAGTAGTACACACAGGAGTGGCTCCAAAGAGATCAGTTCAGACATGCCATGGAGTAGGAGAGGGTGCACTTGCCAGAGCACAGGATTCTCAGCATAATAAGTAGACACAAATTTGGTAAAATGAAAGGGCAGCAACGTCTGCCAATAGATACCTTTGTAATCAGCCCTCAGCAATAACCTGCAGTGAATGGCTTCCCAGCTCCCCTTTTTGATTATTCCCAGAGCAGGAGCTAGCTGGGGTGGCCGATGGGCCAAGCAGCAGGGACATAAAGACTTGGCTGTTGGCCCAAGCAAAGGCAGCTCAGGACTGATGCCTTAGCAGCCCTACCCCCAGGTGGCGGGCTTAGCACAAGGTCAACAGAGTTTATCAAATCAAGTACGTTGGGGGTAACTCTACAGAGCAGCCTGGAACTGCTGTAAATAGTGAATAATCTAGCTCTCCCCACAAACCAAGGGAGGTACTGACCCACTCAGCAAAACTAAACGCCCTCTTCCCTAAGGTCCAGCTCTGCAGGGACCCCCATCTCAAAGCAAGGCAATCGTCAGGCTTTTGTTTATTTATTTACTTTAACTACATTGGTCTGCAGATAGCATGTACACATGTACCCGTGCACA